>PNEQ01107058.1:0-40316 GCA_003012365.1 Medauroidea extradentata | reverse complement strand
AATGCGCGTACTTTTATGTAACGCTGAGTGGCGAACTTTTGGAATTATGGTCGCGCCGTGTATAACACATCAAAGTACGTTAGTCGAGGGATTCCGTTTGAAACGGGCAATAACATTGTAAAATGCTGGTAGTAATTACTTTATTAGAAAGTTGGTTATTTTTTAAAATGTGTTGAAATGATGATAGCACGACAGTACTCTAGGAACGTACTATTATTAGAGACCGGTAAATTCACGGGTACACTGGCTTTAAGGCTATCCAAATAAATACTTATGGACTGAAGCAGACGGCAGATGCTCATCAGCTGCTTGTGTTTAAAGTGATATGTCTTTATTAGTTACATTTACATTTTTCGTTCAGAGACCTCTATGATATGTAAAATAAGTCAAAGACCAATTGTGTAAATAACAAACTTACAGTTGTAGGAATCCTAAGGTGTGCCCAAGAGAAAACGCGAATGTTTTCAGATCTCGTAGCTATTATATAAGTATGGTAGCTAAGCAAGGTGGAATGTATTCGAGAACTTGGTAACCTGGCATGCAAACGAACTTGTAAAATCAAATTGGAACTATTTATACAAGAATTTATCCTTATATTCCGTTTGCGCGTGGATATGCACAGCTGATTGGTACAAAGACACACCGGAGCACCAGGTCAATGACCTTGAGCGCAGCTGTCCGGGTTCAGCCGGCGAGTGGAAGGAAACGATACCACTATATTCAGCCTACTCTGCCCATCCATCGGGTAGTCCAGAACGCGGAAGTCAAATTCTTTTCATTATTTAACGTCGCCTTTTATTTCAGTACAAAAACGTCAAAACGCCAAAGGTAAATTCCAGGTAGGGCAGGGATATGCTTTTGAGACATTATATCCATTAACATTTAATGCAGGAGATACACTATTTCCCACAATTTGAGAATTATGTTATATATATATATATATATATATATATATACATATATATTCACAGGTTGGCTAAATTGTCCGATAAAAAGCAGGAAAATTGCTTCTGGAGACCGAAAATTCATATTTTTAATACAAACTATTGGCTTAGTGAGAACATTTCTGTTTAAGTTCCTCATTTGCAATTCTTTTTCATATGGAAATAACACAAATTGACAGTTATTTAATATGTAATAAGATGTTATTTTTTTCTCTACACCTAAAAACTTAGATCATAAAACATAGATCCAACAGTTTCCAATAGATCGCTGTACAAGATTACAGTTAAAATGTGTGTATTAACTGTACTCTAAATGTGGAATGCAAGGCTACCAAAACGGTTTGTGATCATAAACAACTTGCAATCATAAATTATATGTAAGCTGTGTTTGAGCATGTGTTTACAATTAGTAGGGACCCTTGTTTTTCGCTAAAACAATTATGCCACAGTTTGTTTCAGTCGCTCACGAGCACATCTGCAATTCTGCTTCACAGTTATTGGCAGCGAGTCTATGCGTAGAGCCATATCTAATTTTACTGAGCCATTTACAATAGCATTCATTCAACGTAACACGTCAGTGATTTTCCGTAAGAAGCCCAAGGCTCGTGTGGTAACACCCTACAAATGGGGTACTATATATATGTTTATAATTTAAGTAAGACTGGTAATTGTGCCACAGGAAAACATTAGGATTTTAAAGAGCTTTTTAATATGTGAAGTAAGTTTATAAATATAAGTATAACAATATTATTATTATATTCAAGTGTGTAATCAAAAAGTTTATATGTATTCTGTACTATGTAGTATTTGATTATGGTAGTGTATTGTTTGATGAAGTATGATTCGAAAGTGTATATGCGTCAGTGCGGGCCTCGTGACCATCAGAAGTCCTCATGTGACTATTTCTAAGAAATTGAGTATCATTGTGCTCGGAGCGAGCCTTATTAGGAGAATTGGACTGCGTGAACCCAAAGTCCCCTCCATGTGGGAGGCCAGCGTCATGTGACTGGTAAGGACCGAGTGAAAACTTGAGATGTGTAAACCGAAGACAGACTTTCGGGGGCGGTCAGGCAGAATGGACGTACGGCTGGACAGAGAGCCAGATTTGTATTGTAGATTGAAAGCCATTGAGCTATAGATGTAAAGTACGGTTATGTTGTACCAAGTTAAAAAGTATATAAAAATCTGGAATAATAAGTACCACTACCGTAACGATGTCAGTGTTGTCATTTCAATGACTTAACTCAGTGTAACCCAAATTGTTCAACTAAGTACTTGCCAGTTGGGATACAACACACGTGAGAGCTAAAATATCCAATCTACGATGCTGAAATGCAGATGTTAGATGTGCACGTAAGGCACCGAAACAAAGTTAGGTAAAATTATTTTCGCGAATAATAAGGGTCCCTAACAATTGGTAGTACGTCTTAGGCTGAGCTACTTGTAACTACGTACGTGTATTCACTGTACGAATATAAACATGATCGTTGAAATTAATGGTAGAAATTATTTGCTGAAAACAACTGGGAATACTTAAAATTTTGTTAGTGAAACCTATATATATATATATATATATATATATTATCGCATGCTATGTTTCTGAGGGCAGGCTGGATAGGGCTTGTGTCGAAACACCTTGAGGGCTGTCACATGACTCAAAGACCGAGTGTCTCATAGTTGGAATCCCGCCGAAACTACGTCATAGATACCAGTCCCAACTGCATTTTTGCCCTGCGAAGCGGCCTACGTGACTCCAATCTCGTCCAAAACATGGTGAAATATCTAATTTTAGACCCCTGTAATACGATTATTCCCCGACTGTTTTGAGGAGTATAAAACCGCGGAATCGGCACATTGGGGGAGAGTTCGCTATTGGTCGTGCTAGAGGAAGGCGCTATGGTTGTGGAGATAGACTGGTGAAGACATCTTAGTGACGTCAGAGTCTACTGTGAGGCGGAAGGCGGCTAACTTCGGAGCAGTGTTGGACGAACCAAGAGGACTGCTGTGGTGGACTGACGGGCGAAGGAGGAGGTACGCCACGGGAGTCGAACCGAAGACCTCAAGAGTGAAGACAGCGGTGCACTCGGGGTGCTGCGCACCACACGGCGATTTATCACCACTGCGGTCTATTAAGTTTGTACACAGTCACTATTTGAGAGAGACTGTTGATTGGATATATGACTGGATTTTATTGTGATTTGTACTGTTTAATTAATTGATGGTAGACATTTTAGTGCTTTAATTGTCAAAGTTAATTAACGTGTCTTTGACACAGTGGTAATTGTGTGCATAACTAATTGTGTTGTGAGAGTTATAGTTGATTACTGTTTTGTGTATTTCGTAGCTTTGCGAGCTATTAAATCCAGTACTGAATTTAACTCTTTTAATTATAATTATAAGACCTCTATCCCAAAAGAACTCATGGGAATTGTCCACATGTAAAGTTTGTGTTCCAAACTTGTAACAATACATATACATATATATATTTATATATATTTATATATAAGATGTTTATATATAATATATATATATATTTATAGAGAGAGAGAGAGAAAGAGAGAGATACGCTACCTTTATCTTTAATCCACAGTCTGGCTCACTAACCATTTCTCACCGAAATTAAATTTTGTGTCCTATAATTTCTGGTAGTAAACAACAATAAAACTGACACAGTTTAGGTAGTATTTAAGTTTCCCACATGTGTCCGTCTTTCATTGTCTTAAATGTGTCATATTTCTGGCCTATTTATATTATATATAACGAGAAATACACACTTTAATATTCAAAGTTCTTTGGATTAGGTAGTAATTAGGACGCGACAGGCTCATAAGTTAAATTTCATTATTGCTGAAAAAATTGTTTTCTTTATGTTGTATTTTCTTTTTGGTCTTGATGTACAACAAATGGTATGCACTTTGTTTCTGTGTCAACATTTCCGCTAAGTACAAGGCCATCAGAACATATACCAAGGAAAACACATTTTTTTAATTTAGAAAATAATAGAGGGACCAATTTTTTACAATTTATCCATTCGTTTCCTGAAACTGCTGAACAACGGTGTTTTTATTTTTATGATTATAATTATTCGACTGCAGTCAAAGCATAAATTAGAGCATATTGTTATTTTCTAAGTTATTCGAATTTTTCTAGAGAGATTTTGGTGTGGTTTTACTTAGTAAATTAACTAAAATAATTTTAATTATTTAAAAGAAATACACATTTTTGTTTTGATCGTCATAGCAAAAACCATTTCAAACAGATCCTTTCATTTAGCCTTTAAATAATAATAATCTCTAAAGCAGTATAAAGACGGATAGTTGACTTATAAGGTGTTCCTTACTTCAGATATATGACAAAAGCAAGACTACGTTATACATGTTAATTCTTGTTAGGTGGATCTTAATTACCGGTCGAACCTATGTATCGCAACGACTGACTTTTTTTTTAATTTTGTTGTGTTTCACATTACTACAAGATATTTAAGGCGATTTTTATATGGTATCTAAAAAAAACTATGTACAAACAAGCATTTTAATTATCAAATAACACTCGTAAACAACTACAGAAAAAATATTCCAACACCTTTAACCATTAGCATTGTTTCCTTCATCAGACTGAAGAAAAAGCTTTCTTATGATTATCATAAAGGTTAGCGAGCTCCACTTGATAATTTACCATGTAAATCCCCATTCTTGTTCACACCAGGATTATGAGATTGAAACTACACTTACGAACTCTGCTATACATCTAACAGCCAAGAAGTTTAAATTGAGAAATACTGTTAACGTAAACATTAATACTCAAACGAACAAATTGAAATATGGAGAGGATTTTACTGAAATTAGTTAGTCTTGTATGTCATTTGACACTTCATCGATCCACAACTTGACAGTGTTGTTTTATAGAGAGATTTATCGCACATTCTTCGTAGCCTCCTCGCTTCAAACTTGTTATACAGCTTTTACCAAACATTTCTTCCCTATTTTTCTCCCAATAGTATGAGGATTTTTTGCCTTAACAATTAACTGAGAAACTTACAACTATTCTAACATTGTACCACCTTTCACTTGTTTAATTTTCTTCAAGTTTTCTGATTTTTCCAGCAAAGTTTCAGGAGAACGATCACATAAGTTTTGATAAGCTGTTTTTAAACACTCTAAATTTGAATCAGAGAAACTTTCACGGTTTCAATAAGTTGCAAGGTTTTTCACCGGCGAATTTTTTTTTTTGGTCAACGTTAACTGATAGAAAAGGTGAGCAAAAAAATACAGATTGGGTAACAAGTTGATTAAGTATACATCACTATTTATTATGTAAAAATTCTACTATTTAATCGGTACAGTGAACATTGCTATTTAAATCAGTATCTGAAATGTAATTTCAACTGTTTCACATGCTTTTAGTCAACGTGTAACGTACAGTGCACCACAGTTCTTAAAGCAAGCTTTCTTTTAATTTTCTGCTAGTTTTTAAGAAAACTATTTGCTTTGATTAGTTACACTTCAATGCACAGTATTGACTATACTGCAGGTCTGCATTGTTTTCGGTTGTTGTGGGTAGTTGAAATTTAGTAATGTTCAGTTCACTCATGAAATTACCCTCGTCTCAAAAATTCACACTCCTATATAAATAGTCCATTGTTAAGAAAGGCCTGTCAAAACTTAACACACGTAGCTGATATATAAAAAAAAGAAGGTACTTGGTCTTGGGTGCGATTACCGTTGTTAATCTATAAATTTTATTTTTTATCACTTGCATTCATTGATCAAATAATATAGTTTAAAAAAAATACATTTTATGTAAAACTAGCTTTTTTTAAATGTATTTAAAACTAATTCTCGTTACTTATTTCGATTATGCAATCTGTAGGTTTTCCACAAATTCCGAATGAAGGAGTTTTAAAAATTTCAATCTGTGAAAAATCACTGAAAAACTGAATATTCATCGTTTTCTATTTGGAATGAATGGCGTTCCAGCTTCGCAGGTTTTAATGCTTCGTTACTAAGAACCATGACACAAATTACACATTTAGATAATACCTCCTTGTTTACTTAGATTACAGTGAATCTTTATTTGATGTAATCGCTATTATATTTCATCTTCGAAGTCATGGGAACAATACACAACAAAAAAGAGGACGGACTATCACAACGCAAAGATGACTGCTGGCTACTGAGCTGCGACTTGTGTACTTAAACACAACTCCGCCTTCTCACATTACAAAGAAAAAATGGTACTTCGTTATTTTTACATCTTCTAAATTTTTTCGCTGCTGACCCTGCAGGTAATATTTGGTGTTTGTGGCGTTACGTTCTCCAGTAAAATGATACGATAATAAGGAAAATTAATGTTATTAATTACAATGTAACATGATACCCATCAACAATATACTCGTAATTTCATACGAAATGCTGTCTATTAATATACATTTTAAGGTGCTCGCATAAGTGACAGCAATTGCACTGAAACGTATTATAAGTTTGGGAAACAAAATGAACTGACATATTAGCCAGTGTACCACTCTCAAAGCTCTCACGAACTACCTGTTGTCTACGGACCATTGTTCGGGAACCACTGATATAGAGGCTGGCTGAACGCACCCTCAAGTCTTCACGTTTATCTTTGACAACGGTAGTTATGACGTGTCGAACGTACACACTTCCGTTTTTGTGCGAGTCGCTCTGTGAGAAAATGCATGCCGGAGAACACGCCAGGTATCCACCACGACAGCCTGCTGCGACCAAGGTCATCAACACTTCATGTGATAGAGGTACACAGACCCTTCCTTCAAAATTATATGTGTTAGAATAAGGGTAACATGGGTTTTCGAAAACAGTGTCTCTCTTTCACTCTCTATAACTCTCTCTCTCTATATATAAATATATATATATATATATATATATATATATATATACATATATATATAATCAACCGTAATGTGCAGTATTTGTGTTAATAACATACGACGGTGTACTGAAGGTTGTTAAGTCAATACTATCAATCTTAATCCAGTGTATTCTAAGCCTTTATTTTAACATAATTATTCCAAGAAAAACTTTACAGTCTCGCCTTATAAGTGTGTTTAGTGATTACGATAAATAAACTGTAGAGACAATACCTTAAAATTCGCTGGAGTTGACTTGACACGAGTTGGACTGCTTCTTACACTAATACGTGACATTCTTGAGGGTAAGGCCAAAATTATAGGTTCTGATGGTAAGTTATTTTTAAACGTTTTTGATTGCACACATGCTCTTGAAGTATTAATTTTTGTAACTTAAAAGGAAGTTCTGCGCCAATTAAGTCGCCAGCTACAGCTGGCGTTGTATATTGTTAGTGTGTGTTAACTATACAACGGTAAAATCCTCTCTCAATAAATTTTCTGCAAAGGCTTTGAAAGCTGTGTTTTCTAATTAATTTACGTTGTTAGTGAGTAAGGGCATATGATGATTGTTCTATCTCACCTGTCAGCATAACGCGAAAAATACTACCTCAAATTTTGCCGTTCCTTTAATTTTATTCTGTGTACAATTATGCAAAATGTAACGAAATATTGGGATTTGTATTTCAGTATACTTTCACATTGTCATGTAAATTTAATCATTATAAATTAACTATAGCATGTTAGTGTGGTTGTATATATAACGTCTACTCCACTAACATTTCGTTTATTCCATGCATTTTCAGATCATTAGATACGTTTGTTGACAGTCCAGATCTCAGGCAGGAGATGCGCTTGGTAGATTACAATAATCAACGTTTCACAGAACATTGCAAGGCGACTCTGCATTAAATGAGACTCTTTTATTAAAGATGTCCAGTCGGCTAACGGGACAAAGCATGTTTTCCAAGTGCCTCGTGGACAGTCAATCACTTTCATTCACTTCTGTTGCGGCTGCCATTCGCTGATGGACTTTTCTGATTGGCTGCTGTGCTTGCCATGTTTGTAACCTGGCAGGTCATTTCCTCAGGTATTTTAAAAACAAACCTCAGGTTTTACTTAGTTTATTTCCATCATCTCGGTTTACATTTCCAGGATGTTTCAGGATTTCAATCGCAACTCGTACTGTGCTTGTTCTGTAATTGTCGGTGTTGACTTTAGCTTTGGTTTTGTTGAAATATACTTTCATTTTTGCAGACGGCGAATACTCTGCTATTGTTAACCTTTTTGTTTTGTTTTTATTATTGGATGTATAATTTTGTTATTGCCATTATCCTCCTGAACATTCGGTCTACATAAACCCAACCACGCCAGCGTGGTGCTTTAAAAACCACTGCCAGTTATTTTGGATGGAGTCATGACAACAGTTTGATATTGTGATGCTGGTCTTCTAAGTCGTCACGTGTTGTTATTATCTAGATGTCCCTGTTCGCGGCGGTCAGAATGTAATGGGTCTTCCCCGTTATCACGTTGTTATTGTTATTTATATAGATGTTGGAGGTTATGTGTTCCTGTTCGCGGCAACAGAATGTGATGGTGCTGCTTCGCTCTGCCGTGTTGTATGTATCGTCTGTAGAGTTATGTATGTATTTCTTTGGCACACTGCGACATGTGTAACGGGTTTACGTGCTTTAGGTTATTGTTGTTACTGAGAGATTTAGCTTGCAGAATGACGATACCAAAAGAAACACCCCTATTTGTTTTACGATTATTTATTTGCAGCTGAGATTGCGATCCAATATAAATAGGTGTACATTGTCAACAACCAAAATAACAAGATTAACCGGTGACATGATCGGAGATAGTTCGCCCAAAACAACTACTCCCGAGTGTCTGCCCAAGACAATAGAGACGCACGGTATTGCGGTTTACAAACTTAGTACTCGTAATTTGCTTCACTCATGAAGATGGCTATACTATTCTATATTGTGCTATACCTTGGCACGCCTGGAGATACTGAGTACAAAAGAGAACAGTAAAATTTTACACCAGATGAAATTTAATCAGAGCGATTTCACCCCCGAGGCTTGACTTCCCCGTGCCAGCACTCCCGTACACGTCCTCCCTGTCCCGCCATGACACTTCGACTCATCAAAACATTCAGCCGGCCATCTCCCGGCGACCGGTCACGAGCTCCGATGTACGACGACTAACTTTCCAGGGCGGACACTCGGACTTACTCGGCCGAGCGGCAGAGGGATACATCAGGATCCAACTCGCCTAAAAGCTGGTTAATTGACGTTTGTAACCTAAAAATTGTACGTAACATAGATACTGATAAATTTACAAAGCGTTAAATTCCATTATACCAGCTAAATATTTATTTGTTTATTAATTGGGGATGTGCAGCGTCATCAATCTGTCGCGGATCAACACCGTCATGGAGTTTTGCGCCCGACACTACCACCCATGTCGATCGAGAAACGCCCTGCACAGCCCCCGCATTCCAGCACGTCCATGTACATGCCTCCAAGCGAGTGAACTCTGACCTGCCTGCCAGATAAATCCGTCCAAAGCACAGGCTAGCTCAGAGCTTATTTGAAATTTTAAAAACCAGCACTTCTCTGTACGTGCTTCCAAGCAAGAGAACTATGTCTAGCCTGCCACATTAATCCCATTCCAGGAGAAGCAAGCTAAGAAACTACGGTACTTGAAATTTACAAAATCCAAACAAGACAAAATATAAGAAAAGTTTACTTAGAAAAGTTGCTAGAAATTAAATTAGCTTTAAAATGAGTCCAAACACAACATAAATCCGATAACATTGACACGTAAAATTGAATACTTTTCTCTTGCTTTAAAGTTAAATTTAAAATTAAAAGAAAATTTTAATGTAAATTTCTCAACTCGCATCCCCAATTAATAGGTTGGATCCCGCCATATACATCCTTATACATGGTTAAGTTGGCCTTCTTAATTTGTTATAAACAGCAAAGAAAAAAAACATTAATTAAGACAAAAACCAAAAAATTTTAATTACTGTATGATAAGAGGCCAAGCAAGTGCTACGTGCCAGTGCACGTCACAACCCCCCACTTAACACGCAATGGCTTTTCCCAAGGGACAAACCATAAGTGTTAAGTATACTCTTAGTACAACAGTTCATCACAATTATGGTTCTATATGCATACCAATGTTTTACATAAGCTACATTAAAAAGTTTCATTTTAACAATGATTACTTAAGTTTCATAAACTATACTACATCAATGAATACACACGGGCACTTGGGCAAATCACTCTTACTAGCACGCTCTACATGATTACAAAATTGCTGTTTTCCTAACCTCTAAAACACCACCACATTTAAAATTTATCCAAACCCAGTATATTTTTAACATAATTATTTTCTTTTACTCCACTATTGAGCATGAAATATTTATTTAGCACCATAGTATATAATATGATACATAATGTAAACATTAAAAAAAGTCGATTTAAAAATATACCCTTTAAATTCATGCACCGACTTGTGGCAGCACACTCACTTTAAACCTTAACAATATTTTTTTCAATTTGCAAACCATTACTTTTCTTAATACTAATAAATTACATCCTGTACACTTGGTTGGCTTTGTAAGGTTTAGTTGATTACAGGAAGTCAGAACCATCAACATATCACTCCCCAAAAATATGGTACATTCCTTTGGAACAACGACGAGAATGACCTAAACACTGGGTACACCCCATTGGACCAACGACGAAGATGCCCAAAAATCAACAATTACATTATCACACACTAAAACAACTTCTTCACTCATCCCTTCTCTGCATAATACCCTTCCTTTTACAGCACTTCCCTTTTACATCAAGTTAACAGCCATCAACGGCCACGAGATGGTAAACAACACAAAAAATACAAACAGACCAAGCTTTTACAACAACCATTTTTCCTTTGCCAAACCAAAACACATCAAATAAACCCTTGGGTGTCCTAGCATGTTGCTACAAGTCGAGCAGTATAAACTGAAAAGTTGCAGCAAATTCATGAATATGTTATGTCACTCATTGTTATTTATCTTTTATGATTCTACATGATAAGACTTCAATACTTCGATCCATGTTCACAATATTCAACAAATTTATAAATAAACAAGTTACAACACTATCATGCTCAGTCATGATCACTTTAAATGGAATTTAATTCACTTAAAGCCTTAATATTGATCCAACTTATAATACACAAATATCATCATTAATGTAATTTATTACAGATCTCCAAACAGCAATTCACAAAAAAAAGAGTAGCAAAGTACTTAGTAAATAAGCTTGTGTATCAAAGACAAGTGTGGTATTTTCTTGGTGGTGTTTTCAAGGTTCAAAACAATATACAGTAGTGATAGCAAAATGTTACAATACAATGCTATTCCATCTCTGTTGTCACCTCAACTCTACAATGGTTACATCTCACTTGTACGCATACTCATTCTTCTTTAAACATTTGTTGTACCCTATACATTTCACAAAACAAAAAAATATAGAAAATTTAAGCAGCAATTTTACTAAGTCTAGGCGTACGTTATGGCACCACACCAGCAACAAAAAAAAAAAATTAAAACATTTCAAGAGCAATCAGAGCCAGTTTAGCATACACATTTACAAAGGTAATTAACTACCAAGGTACATCTATCATAACAAATTTAACTGACACCATTAATACTTCAACTACTTCTTATGATCAACCCTGAGAAGAACACTAATAATACCAAATAACTTTACCACTAATGCAGTTGCTTTACTTGTTCAAATTAACCATATTCACAATCACAATATTCCAAAAAAAGAAAATAAAATAAACTGAAGATACAATTGATTTATAGCAGCACCCAAATTTTCACTTCACATTATCACCTTAATTACACTTGTAAGCATTCAGTTTTTTTTTACAAACTTCCAAAACAAAGCATATAATTACCTATTACTCATTAAATTTCAATTGTACTGGGAGGCTGCACCATAACCACTTACCACTCAAACATCATTACTACTTCACAAATTCATACAGCAACATATACTCTATAATTACTTAAGGCGTACCTATTTGCACCACGACGAGGCCACAACCACAATAAAACAACAAATATATGCCTATTTGCACCACGACGAGGCCAACTTCAACACCATCAACAACTTCCTCAACACAGGGCCAACCTTATTTGCTCCACGACGAAGGCTCCCAAATCACAATAACATAAACTCACAACGTCGACGCTTCTTTCTCAACACATGATTCATGCCTCCATTCACACACCTTCTCCAACTACAACCTATTCCTCCTTCTACTACTCCTTTGCAGCACTCCCCTTTACATTTCATTAATTTAATCAAAATCACAATTATAGTGACCAGTTTCTAACCTCAACTTCAAACCATTAACTCCCTTGACCTCTTCCCGTTACCATAATTATCTAGAATGCCCTATATTTACCAAATTGTAACTCTGAAACTTAACCCACAACATTTGTTTATACTGCTGCTACACCTCAAGTACAGGTAAGTTAATCATTGTTAAACTTAATCTCTTAAATAATTATTATTTTCTCCACTGCTTTATTAGCTTCTGCTAAATTTAACTCTGCTTATACACATTACACCAACTTCAATATTTGTTTACATGAACATAAATTATTTCTCAAACATCTGCATGAATCCATAATAAACCTTAGGGTTGACCAATGTCATGATATTTCTAATTATGTACCTATACATTACCAGAATTTAATTTAAAAAATTTAACATTTCAGTTACTTCTACCTTGCCCACAAGGTGAAAAACTATATAAACAAGCTTACTCAAACTTCACAAACATCAATATTCTTACTGTACTGAAGGTACGTACTTAATTACATCATGTTTTCATAACCCTAGTGGTGCCATAACCACATAATAACTTTATTTAACTTGTAAGTGTTTCAATGATATCTTCACTAATATCTTTAGAAATACACACAAGTCATTTTTTACCCTGTTGAATAGGTCCCTTACTCGACACACACCTCTTGCTCCTCTGAGCACAACACAGGGTACACACTGTCAACTCTACCCTTGATCTTCACCTTTCCTCTTGTCCACTCCTACACCCCCCATCACGCGACTCTCCTCTGCACCCCAACACATCTCTGCACATCTTGTTTCACTGCACAGGCTTTACACCCCAGTTCCTCCTGGCCTGTAACCACATTACTCAGGTGCCATTCCTGCACCCCCCACTGTTCTACCTCTCTCACCTCTATAATGCCATCACAACCTTTCTCTGTCCACCAGAACGCTCTGTCCATTTCCCATTTCTGTAGTTTCACCCCCCAGTTACTAATAAATTTGCCCCTTCTTAGTCTACTCTCATTCTTTACACAGTCAGTATCTTGAATCACCTTAACTACACACTCGTGTGAAACAATATTGATTTCTTTACTAGGCCTAACCTCACCTTTACCTTCCTGCACCTGTGCACTGTCTGTTCCTTTAGGCCTACCTCTACAACCTGTACTAATCTATTAAACACTTCTGCACAACTCTTAATTTCCTTTTTCATCTCTTCCTTTGCCTCCTTTACTTCTCCCTTAATTTCTCTTGTCAGTTCTTTTGTTACTCCTACTATTGTCCTAGTCTGTGTTTCTATTATTGCCCTAGTCTGTGCCTCTAACATTTCTTTTATTAAGTCTAATAATTTTTTTCCTGTAGATGCCATATTTTAGATTATATTTACGCCTGGTTTCCTAAGTGAGACAAAGTGTATTAATGTAACTAATGTGTTTTATTAATTTACCTGCATTTACCAAAAAAACTATGTTTACATACCGCTTGTTGTCTTCTCGGTAACTTAGGGCACACAAAAAAAAGGCAGTACTTGATAACAATTTAGAATGGCTCACAGCAGCTACCTGCCCGCACTGGTAAACACTAACCTGTTGTTTGACAGCTTTCTTCTCCGGCTACTTTACCTTGCAGCTCTTCTACTCGGGGTTGTTTTTCCTTATTGGCGTGACGTTTTTCCTGTACCGCCGGCGGCGACTAATACTGCCGCTGCCCTCGAGCTGCCTCTGTCCTGGCACTGGAAGGGCTGGTTGTTGTAGCGGGTCCTAGGGCCCCCTGAGGTACTTTAGTTCCCTCAGGTCCCTGTTCCTCGGCGCCAGAATGTGCTGCGGGTCTGCTAAGTCTATGTTGCAGTGTTGTTACTATCTAGATGTCCCTGTTCGCGGCGGTCAGAATGTAATGGGTCTTCCCCATTATCACGTTGTTATTTTTATTTATATAGATGTTGGAGGTTATGTGTTCCTGTTCGCGGCAAAAGAATGTGATGGTGCTGCTTCGCTCTGCCCTATTTGTTTTACGATTATTTATTTGCAGCTGAGATTGCGATCCAATATAAATAGGTGTACATTGTCAACAACCAAAATAACAAGATTAACCGGTGACATGATCGGAGATAGTTCGCCCAAAACAACTACTCCCGAGTGTCTGCCCAAGACAATAGAGACGCACGGTATTGCGGTTTACAAACTTAGTACTCGTAATTTGCTTCACTCATGAAGATGGCTATACTATTCTATATTGTGCTATACCTTGGCACGCCTGGAGATACTGAGTACAAAAGAGAACAGTAAAATTTTACACCAGATGAAATTTAATCAGAGCGATTTCGCCCCCGAGGCTTGACTTCCCCGTGCCAGCGCTCCCGTACACGTCCTCCCTGTCCCGCCATGACACTTCGACTCATCAAAACATTCAGCCGGCCATCTCCCGGCGACCGGTCACGAGCTCCGATGTACGACGACTAACTTTCCTGGGCGGACACTCGGACTTACTCGGCCGAGCGGCAGAGGGATACATCAGGATCCAACTCGCCTAAAAGCTGGTTAATTGACGTTTGTAACCTAAAAATTGTACGTAACATAGATACTGATAAATTTACAAAGCGTTAAATTCCATTATACCAGCTAAATATTTATTTGTTTATTAATTGGGGATGTGCAGCGTCATCAATCTGTCGCGGATCAACACCTTCACGGAGTTTTGCTCCCGACACTACCACCCACGTCGATCGAGAAACGCCCTGCAGAGCACCCGCATTCCAGCACGTCCATGTACGTGCTTCCAAGCGAGTGAACTCTGACCTGCCTGCCAGATAAATCCGTCCAAAGCACAGGCTAGCTCAGAGCTTATTTGAAATTTAAAGAACCAGCACTTCTCTGTACGTGCTTCCAAGCAAGAGAACTATGTCTAGCCTGCCACATTAATCCCATTCCAGGAGAAGCAAGCTAAGAAGCTACGGTACTTGAAATTTACAAAATCCAAACAAGACAAAATATAAGAAAAGTTTACTTAGAAAAGTTGCTAGAAATTAAATTAGCTTTAAAATGAGTCCAAACACAACATAAATCCGATAACATTGACAAGTAAAATTAAATACTTTTCTCTTGCTTTAAAGTTAAATTTAAAATTAAAAAGAAAATTTTAATGTAAATTTCTCAACTCGCATCCCCAATTAATAGGTTGGATCCCGCCATATACATCCTTATACCTGGTTAAGTTGGCCTACTTAATTTGTTATAAACAACAAAGAAAAAAAACTTTAATTAAGACAAAAACAAAAAAATTTAATTACTGTATGATAAGAAGCCAAGTAAGTGCTACGTGCAAGTGCACGTCACAGATATACATGTATTTTATCAAAAGCATGTAGAGATATCACTACCAGAGTAAAGTAGTCAACTAATTATGTTAATTTAAAACTAAAGTGGTATGACTGTTTCTCTGTTTGTACTTTAGGACTAGGCGGCCGCCTGAAGAACTCTGCCTACCTACATTTGTAGCCACGGAATTTCAGTTAAGAATAAATACATAATACTTAATTCACGAAAGCTAAATAAACAAATATCATTCGTGGAGGGAACTGTAGTGCAAGCATCTACCTGTGAGCCCGCAGCCATATACATACCCTGAAAGATTACAATAAATGAGGCACTAGGGAGGAGGAAGCAACGGAATGAGAGGGTGGGAGAAACATGAGATAACCGAGAAAAACCCACAGGCAAGCGGCAACATCGTCATGTTTCCCACAGCAAAATATCGGAGATCGACCACGTCGAGAGACGAAACCGAATCGCCGTAGTGACAGGCAAGTGGTATGACCACTCGGCCACCGCGGGTGCTTAATACTCGATGGAACAGTTTAAAACATAACTTATTCATAAAAAAAATTCTTGGTAAAATTGCTATAAAAAGAATTTTTAAACAATATATGCGCATAATTTCTTTTCATATGTATAACTATTACATCAAAATTTTAATTAAAGATAAGGTCTAATTTTTCAATATTCTTCCATAAGCTGTACGTAGAACATATTTTGAGGCTTTTATCTGTAAAACTGATCTGTTTAGAATTAATTATTTTAACACTTATTTCGCTTTAAAACTCCACAGCTACAAACTTGATAGGTGGACTTAAATAATAATGTTTGCAGTAGGCTATACCGAACATCATTTAACCCGATTATATATAGTAGTACTTTTTCTTCATAAGACTGGCTCTACAGTTATTTATAAATGCCTATGTCCTGGTACTTGTCTCTAATTCTGGCGATGTAAAGTTCGTTTGTAAACCTTTCGAGACACATCACTCGAAAAGCGAGTATTTCCATCCTAAAATTATTAATACAGCGAATGTAGATTTTTGTAACTGCTGTCGATCTTGCATAGCACATTATGGTCGGATCACTTGTCTAGGGTGAGGGAGGTTACGGGTTCGAATCCCGTGTAAGGCACTGGTGTCAGTTTAAGTTAAATCATGTTAGTCTATAGTTTCTTGACACTCTTTCAGGCATGAAAAGTTGGGGTCCTTACTAACTTCTGGACGTATTTTATTATTCAATAAAAAAATTTATACTTCGTGTAATGAAATCAGGCAAAGCTGTGGCTATCTTATTAATTCAAGAGCCTAGAGATTCAATAAACTATCTGACATATTAATGCTCAAAGTCAACACTTGGTCCTGGACATATATAGTTTTGAGGAGACAACTAAGAGTCTTAGGCAGAAACTATAAAATAATTTTAGAAATTCACCCCCACGCAGTTTCGAGAAGACGCAAATGTGTTTTTAATCATGCTTGTGTATCTATTATACCTGTTGGGATACCGATTAATTTTTTTGACTCAGAATTAAACCAACATATATATAACTTCCACGATACTTAAATTAATGTGAGGGGTTTAGGTCTTCTAAGTTTTTAAAAAGCATGATAGGTACTTGTTTTTCTGTAACACT
The DNA here is from genome assembly GCA_003012365.1 of Medauroidea extradentata. Classification (NCBI taxonomy): domain Eukaryota; kingdom Metazoa; phylum Arthropoda; class Insecta; order Phasmatodea; family Phasmatidae; genus Medauroidea; species Medauroidea extradentata. The sequence goes on along the minus strand of PNEQ01107058.1, from coordinate 23,166 downwards.
AATAATTTAAAAAAAAACATGAGTTAGTAAAGAGAAAGTTAAGTTCCAAAAGACTCTGAATTTAGTTATTTACTTCAAAATAACAATGTGCTTGCTATAAGAACTAATTCCCAATAATTGTCCTAGTAACTTTTATGTTCGTTGAAAGATTGCATGTCCCATATGTACACATACTCTTGCATCGCTGGTTTTCCCATTCTTCTCGAAAGCATATAATTGGAACATAGATCGTTTAGAAATTTCAATCTACAGTTTTCCAAAAAAGTGTGGTTTGCAATGATGATACTTATAGCGGTAAGATCAAGCTTTAAATTTACTCGGGTTGACATGAGAAACGACTGTTTCTCATACTATCAGTTTTACGGAGGGCAGTCTTGAATGTCGGATCAAAACGATAAATATAAATGACTAACAGTCAAAACAATTTCCAATAACTTTGTTTGAATCTGGTAGTACAACTCACTGTATGTGTAACTGAAGAGTTTTCAGTAGCTACTTTTTTAATTTTTAAGTTTCTTTACGTTCGTGATGATAACAAACAATATATGTGTGGTTTTTTCGTGCCCATGTAGTCAACAATTTTTGAACGTCCACTTTATCGATTGATAAGTTGTTTCTTTATCTTATAATACTACGAAGGCATTTACTGTGGTTATAGTTGAATATACTTATTGTGTCAGCATAATGTGATCCATTGTATTATTAGATGGCAAGTTTATTAATGAGTTGATATTTTTGGTATTGCTATCAACTTTATGATTGGTTTACTTACAACATGTACATCATGAATTAGTCACTAAGAAAAACACTTCGCAGCGCGCTCAATTAACATAACGATTACGAAAGAATTAACGTGTAAAACCAGTAACAAAATAAATACAATAACTACTAGGATAACAGGTTAAAATGATGCCCCCGCGCTTCAAATGCGTTACAATATGTTCGCAAATATGATTATTTTAATGAAACTATTCCGTATGTGCTTATTGTGCCAATGTACGAAAAGAAACACATTTCGGACAAGGACGGAATATCATTATTTGAACGTCATTTTCATTAAAAGCACTGTTTCTAAGCGCTACTACATAACTAAAAAAGGCCATTTGAGAAGGCCGTACTTCGAAATGTACTAACGGAATGTATGTGAAACTCAGATCGGATCATGCAAAGAACTTTGCTACAGACGTGTAGGCACATGGACAGCGTTGCAGCATATCACGTGTATTCTTTTTTACGCGAAACCGCTTTAACTTATGCATATGACGATTATCTATGAAAATAACGTACACCTAAGCCAAGCTTCGATAGTATTACATGTTCAGTACGCTTGTTAGAAACACGATTTTTGGGCGTATCAAAATTGCTAAAAACACCTGCTGTTAGACTGCTGTAACTCCGAAAATATCACCTGCATTCGTGAAGAGCAAAGCGAGAGGAATGCGTTGACCTTTACTTCATACTATCAAAATATAAAATTTTTGGGTCACCTTATATGCTAGTAGGACACGCTGTGAATAGAGGCGATATGCTTCCCGTTGAGTTTGGTACTCTGGCTGTTATTGATCCGCTGTTCCCATACGTCAAACGTGGGAACTTAGAACCTGTGAAGACTCTTCTTAAAGTCCCATAGAAAAAAAATCGATGGAAATATTTTACGCTAGTTCAGTGTTTGACTCGTGGAGAAGCGTAACTTGATGTGCGTGTCAATGTCGCCCTTATAGCTCCGTCACTTGTGAGTCTGTATTATGCAGTTAGGCTGCGACCTTACTAATCAAGAGCACTGTAGCGGCGAGGACAAGCGTGTGTATGCCGAGCTCACTGGTCGGTTGTCGCCTAGCTGACAGTCCAGTGAGACGTCACTTCCGCTTGCAGCGTGGGACCGGAGCAGCTACTCTTCAACACTCGCCTGCTGCCGATCAACGCCACGTGTACCTTGCCAAGCTGTGTACATTCTAGCTATACAAGATACGTAGGCCTACGTAGTTTACAGACTATGTTTAAAATATCATGATTAACTTTCTAACCATTTCCTAACAAATCTCGATAGCTTGATAACTAATTTATTCAAGTACTGACATTTAGGTACATTATCTAAAGGTTGTGAAAAAAATCTGTAAACCTACAACTGATAGGCATCTCGTAAATTAAGAAAAACATATGATACTGTCACTTAGAACGAATGTCCATTAAACATGTGTCCTTACCGTGTCTCAACCTCTCTGCTCATTTAAAAACACCCGTCGTAATGGACATTTTTCTCCATATTTGGTTTTTACCAACCTGTGTCCTTAATCAAACGAGAATATGCTGATTTACGTCACAACACTATCCGTATCACCCGTGTCCGTAAACAAGCAGTGTCCAAGCAGAAAGTTCCCAACTTTACACTTAAAAATTTAACTTAATTAAGTCTGTCAGACCGGCGACTGAAATACATAGCTTATGCAGATTTTGCCACAATTATTTTGAATCAGTCGCTAAAAATACTACTTTTCGAATTTACATACACTAGGAAAAACCCTTAAACATACAATGACTGAGTAAATCTTATAAATTGACCAATACTACCCTATATGTTATACCTACTACACTTTTGCAAATGTTTGCTGTTCAGTGAACTAGACAAATTCACCGATTCATTTCTACGAATAAAACGGAAATTTAATGTAGAAATGAGAAAAATAAATAATTGGAAACTACTGATATCTGATTGGCTTGTTAGTTATAGAGTAAAATACTATTGTTAATATATTTAGTTTACAACTTACTCTAAGTTTCAAATGCATCGGCTTGTTTACTTAGGGGGCTATCTAAAGGTTTGAATTTTTGTCATATTATTATTGTTAAACACACTGTCGAGAAGTTATAACTCACTGCGGTAAAGAATACCGCACTCCACCTAGTAAAACCTTAAGAGAGTCTTCTGGTTACACCCGTGAGATGAGGTGTACATTCCAATAGGAATAGTTACAACTTAACAATTTATTACATAGTGCACACATAACCAGAATATTACAAGAACAAGTTAACTGAAAGGCAGGCTTACAAAACGTCGTATGCAGTTGTTTAAACCTCAGCTGTCTAAACATGCTTGTATCACAACAGTACCTGCTCCTTACTTTAACCTTATTACCCGAGCTGTGTATAAATTTAGTAGCCGGTAACAATGGTCCTTATTTTGCATCTTATCGACTGCGCTGTGTACATTTCTTCGTTAGAAACTGGGTGGTCCTCTTTTTGTCTGTTCCAAGTCACTGTGTGAAAAAGTTCGTTATTTCTCCCTGGACCTCGTATCGGCTGGTTAAACACATGGTCCTCGTGAGATACAATAAATCCACCCTGCCATACACAATTCTTACAAATAATTTGATTTCCAAAATTGTATCGTGTGTATAGGATCACAAAAATTGCCCCATCTCACTGGTGTACATTTGTCAAACATTGACGATTAATTTGTAGAGGTCCTCATAATGACTATAAACTCGGCGGTCCTTAGAAGATACGCTTATCCCGTATAGGTGTGTGTGTGTATGCGTGTGTGTGTGACGGACTTACGCTGCTCTTGCCCAGAGTGAAGGACTACCTGCTGCCCCTCCAACACCTGCTGATGCTACGATAAGCCTCAGCGACACTCGGCCGTACAGACTCTGTACGGTCAAACGACGACCTGAAGGGTTTGCTGTTCAAAAAGACCTGTTTCTTTACTTGGCTTTTGTGCTGTTTTTACGCGAAGCTCTCCGGTTTCAGTTAAAATCACACTGTTATTCTATTGGTCAGAAAACTATAGGGCCGAACCCTCGAGAATTGCCTCAGTTTGCTCAGTGGCTGCAACTTACACGTGACTATGCGTGCACGTCATTGGTTAGCGAGCTCTATGTGCAGGAGCCAGTAGCAGTCGTACGGTTGAAGTGTCGCTACGGTCAGTTTGTAGCCCCCACTGAATGTCGGTGGTACAGCGATCGACTGTATCTACACTTGACCGTATGCCTTTAAACCAAGCCTTAGTATTTGCTGTGGCCAACAGAAACGAAGCTGGTTCTCCATTTTTATTTTTTGCTGGCGAATAGCATGTGTATTTCACTCCAGAAGGAGAGGAAGCATTTCTTCATTATTTCGACCAATAGATCTGAATAAGCTAGGCCCACCCTTCTGACGTTAAAGCATTTTTTTAAGAAGGAAAACCACCTAAGTAATATTAGCGTCAATACCTCGTACGTGTCAGAAAATCCTACGCGCCAGCAGGCCGTATGCGCCAGGCGGTCAGGCGCGACAGTTGACCGTACCTGCGCCAGTAACATGGAAAAGTGGCCTAAGTGTATACGGTCAACGTTTGCTGTAGCCTTTCTTGGCAAGAGTGTGAAGTAGTAATCACTAGACGTATGTAAATTTCGCAGATACATTTCAGGTCAGGTTGAACGCCAATTATGTATACCTACTTCATTGTCATGTCTGTGACTTGCTGGCGGCTGTTAGAAACGCGTTTGATTACTGCAAGCCAGTAGTAAATAAGGAAATAATGCGAAGTGCTATCGCTTTCTACCTGCTTGTACGGTTATAAGCCAATATATAATCGACTGTGGCCAGTGGGTGTATAGGACTGACAAGTATAGGCTGTTGCCAGATGAATCCGCGAAATCGACGTCCCTCTAGTAATCACTGATTTAAATTCCAGTGCTTGCTGAGTTTCGCTCTTATAAATAGGGACGGGAAAATTTCGCTGATCCAATTATCCGCATGCTAGAATCCATTGTACTATAAATTTTCGAGCCCCATTCATTCGTTTATTGTCTATTGTTCCACTGAGTAGTAGCTAGTGGACAAATAGTCGTGGCTTCAGTATGTATAGGACAGTGCATTCTAACATGCAGGTAATTGAATCAGAGACATTTCCGGCCCCTAGTTATAAATGTTTAATTAACATAGTTCTAAACGACAGGTTTCTCGGACTTCATATAAAACTTACTTTTTAACACTTTTCTTAATCTTACTACATCTGCTATTACGAAGGACTGGCTTTTTATGCTGGTTGGTTATTAGATTCGGAGGGATGTTGCAAAAACATGAGCAATGGCAAACCGTTGTCATTTAATGAAAATATGTTTGCAGTGTTTTGTTATTGTCATAGACTAAACTGCTGCAGTTGCTTTTACTATTAAATATGTTTATTTAAATATATATATATACACATATATATATATATATGATAATAGTACTTGGCGCAGACACAAAGTGTTCTATAAGCCTGCATCTACATCATAAATAACAATTTTACCACTATGTTTATAATTTGTCAGCATATTCTTTCAGTATTTTTATATATAAAATAATTAATTTTATAAACGATGCCAAGGTACGGAAAAACCAACATCAGCTTTCAGGTCCTTGTTAAAAATCGGGCTGCAGAGAGAGGTATTAAAAAACCCCAGCGGTTTTTAATACGTGCTTTATTTTACTTTGGATTAGTCATTATGTTTCCTATAGAGTGTGTGTATGTATGTATATGTTTTATTTAACTAGTTGTGACTAAAAGTATCCTACAAAAATTTTTTTCTACGAACGATACCTGCTCCATATGCATAAAAATTGTGTACAATTAAATGTTGTACAATACATTAACTTCAAATTTAGTTTTAACTAAATACGTTTCTAGAAGTCATTGTCCACGGTCTGCACAAGACAAATATGCTTCTGGGTCTTATTTTATAAACTACGTTTTAATTTGTCAGCTCGTCAGTTTTCAGATTAATTGCGTTCTACAGATACCATGTATTGCCTGGGTCGCATTTTGTTTACCTGTTAGCATATTATACAATCATATACAAAGAAAAATTTGTAATTAACGCGCTAAAAAAATTGGTTAGTTATTTTCTCCTCTTTGATATGTCTACGCAAAAATGTATTGTAGCAGTTTGTGATGCATAACCTAATATATATATAGTTACAAGTTTAGGAAAAAACTTTTTTTGTGGGCAATTCACATGAGTTCTTTTGGGATAGAGGTCTTATAATTATAAATAAAAGAGTTTAATTAAGTGCTAGATTTAATAGATCACAAAGCTACGAAATACAAAAACAGCAATCAACTATAACTTTCACAGCACAATTTGTTATGCACAAAATTTTTCCTGTGTCACAAACACGTTAATTAACTTTGACAATTGAAAAAAAAATGTATATCATCAATTAATTAAACACTACAAATCACAATAAAATTCAGTCTTATATCCAATCAAAAGTCTCTCAAATAGTGACAGTGTACAACCTTAATAGTCCGCAGTGGTGATGAATCGCCGTGTGCGGCGCAGCACCCCGAGTGCACCGCTGTCTTCACTCTTGAGTTCTTCGGTTCGACTCCCTTCGCGCACCTTCTCTTCGCTCGTCAGCCCACCGAAGCAGTCCTCATGGTTCGCCAATCACTGATCCGAAGGTAGCCGCCTGCCGCCTCACAGTAGACTCTGACATCACCAGGATGTCTTCACCAGTCTCTCTCCATAAGCATAGCACCTTCCTCTAGCACGACCAATAGCGAACTTTCCCCGAATTTGTCGATTTAGCCCTTATATACTAGGCAAAACAGTAGGGGAATCACGCATTACAAGTGTCTAAAGTTAGACATTTCATCCGGTTTCGGACGTGATTTGAGTCACGTAGGCCACTCTCGCAGGGTAAAGGCGCAATTGGGACAGGTATCTATTACGTAGCTTCGGCGTGATTTCCATCACGTAGCCGCCCAACTAGTGACTCAGGTGCCAGTCCACAAAGTGTTACGAAACAGCTGCCGACCACCGACGTCCAGGTACATGGCACGCAACAATATATATATATATATATATATATATATATATATATATATATAATATGTATATATATTATATACTTGTGTGTGTAGGTGTGTGTTAACAAGAGTGAGGGGAGTGTTAAATTTAAAAAAAAATAAAGTTGCAAATGTGTTTTCACTTTGTCTATAAAGTGAATATGGTGGGAGTAATACAACATTACACAACACTGAACGTATAATTTAAAGTTTCATTTCTTTGAAAAAATTACTGGTATTTTATTGTTTGTGCACTATTAGTAATGTCGTTGTTTATCATCAAATTGTATATTATTCATATATATGTTAAATTTTTAAAGTATAGATTGACTGGCCTAGTGGTCAAGTGAAGGTGGAAGTGGTAGGAAGCTGTGCGACATATTTAAGTCGTGTGCTCACCGGCAGTCGATGAGAGGACCTTTATCACGTCTTATAAATGCTAATATATTTTAATGCTTTGTTAATTCAAATCATATCAATCTCCGGTTATGCAAACAACTGACTAATTTAAATGTCGTAACCGCAAACAGTTACAGATAAAACAAAAATTATTGTTTCGAAAAGTTTAGAATTGTCTTTTAAAAATAATATGAATCATCTCGTTGTGGATTTAGTTACTTGAAATGTTAGAACCCAAACACTACGAATCACATGTCACACCATAAAAGTAAAACATCTTAATCGTTGTATTTGTCATTCACCAAATCTATTATTTTGGGTAGACATGGAAAGAGAGTTGTAACTTCATGTTTTTAAATTTTTTACATGTTATTAGGACCAGTACCTGTATAATAAATCCAAGTTTGCTGCTCTATTAGTATAATAGTTTCCGAGATACAATTTTTTAAATAATTGACATTTAAATAAAATGTGAAAAATTGTGGTTTCAGTCGATTTTTGCGTCAAATAATGCGAAAACTGCTTACCCTAAGTCATGAGAAATAATATGTATTATATTTATTTAGCTTTAATTTTTGTACATAATTATATCGCTATACATATTATATTTTACAAGAAAAAAGTGTAAATAATTCCCGTGATGATTTTCGGAAATTTTAATAAACAAAGAGCAAAATACTTTGAAGAAGGAATTGCTTATAATGTATTTCATTCATATAAATGAAATAACCATAAGCTTATTTCAACTAAAACACTGTGTCAAACCACCAAAGTTAAGAAAAAATGTTCTATCCCGTGTAAGAACCTAACGTGAGTATTCACTATAGTATTCTTTGTAAACTTTGTAAGCCAATTTTAGGTTGCATGAACAGTTGGATGACTTTTTGCACTAATCCAACTGATTTTTTTACGCACTGTTAGCTGATATAAAACGATCATTAAATTAACTTGCGGTATTATAAAGTAGTTCCAATATTTAAACTCCAATATATTTAAGCAAACAAGAATGCCCTTACTAAGTGAACTGTACCCTATAGCGTCTAGAACTCAACACAGTCTATTGCCTAGCTGTCGTAAGGTCATCATTTGTACAAAATATGTGGTAAGCAACACTTACAGGGTGTAAACAGGACAATGCGTCTACGTATTATGACGAAGAAGCTACATTTTCAGGTTCCTTGGTACAGACAAATTCGTGAATGTGAAAATCAGGGCATTGAGAGTGAAATACATTTAGAAGATGCAGATATTGATATTGTGATAACCATACTCGACACAAATACGTCCCTTCAGATCACACTGATAATAGGAGAGTGGCTTAGGCTCGACCGTCGATAATGTCTACTTCCAGAAAAGTGGCAGAGGTGAGTCAGGTTGCGCGCAGTTTTCCACCGTTTCATTCAATCGAGGAGATTTGGGATACTGCTCTGGATTAGAAATTGTTTTTTTACTGGCATTCAGTGGGTCCTACATCATCTCTACCCTTGTTTGTCAGGCGAAAACAAAATTATTGAGCCTTCTCTGAAAGGATCACAATCTGGTAGATTTAGCTACAGTTTTTCTACGACCAGATGTTAGACACGAGGTTATTGCCAGAGCTGGAGAAAAGTGACTCGTTACTCCGAATAAGGGGAAGACATCCACAACTCTCTACGTGGTCTACGATACCTTCTTCTCGTCAAGGCAGCAGATCATGCGAATGTTAACTTGGCTCGTTTACCCTAACGTAAAATGTTGCCAGATATTGTGTCTACCGCACCTACCACCAAATGCAAAAGTGGTTGGGGTGGTAAAAGAAGCTTATAATTGGGGTTGGACGAGAATTCAGCAGCGGTTAACCCAAATCATTACAAAAGAGGGATGCGGCTCCACAAATAAGCCTCGAATTTATTTACTGTAGGTGCAAGAATAGTGCGCTGGGGGCTCCACTTGCCACGAAGCAGGGCTTAAGCTCTGTTATGTGCAAATTTTGTGGACAAATAATTCCTAAATGTTCCTGTCATCCAGACTGATGACAAAACAGATGACGAAAATGACCTGGACAATCCACTCTCTGGAAAAATGCAGACGGAGGGACAAACAGAATGTGGCATGTCGATTAGTTACAAAAACCCTCAAAGAGGACACAATTTTCAAATCGCACTTTTTTACTGCGAATACTACCATTAATGTCATATTTAATCAAAGTATTTCATTAACTACATACTTAATTCCTTATAAATTGAGTAATGGTTTTTATTCATTAAAATTCTCACAAATCATCACGGGAATTATTACCATTTTTTTCTAGTGAAATGTAATTTTCAATTTTTTTACATAATGGGAAAACTAGTAGCTCTACAGCGACCGTTATGTGCTTAAAGTAAAGCTTTTTAAAATAACTACACATTGTTTCAACTTCACTTTCCTCGTAGGATGAGAATATTTCCCTTTATGTGACTCCAAACTCGAACAAAACTGAAATCGTTTACTTTTATGAAAATTTTTCAATGACTTAATATTATTTTTTTAAGTTTTGTATGTCTGGAACTATTAAACGTAGATAGCTGCAACATGGCTAAAATTGTTGAGAATTTAATGTTGTTAAAATATTTTCAAACAACATTTTCCTTAGAACGTGTTCTAATACTGACTATGTTAAAATAAGGACTACCCTGCGAGTTGTTTTTGTGTAACCGTTCAGTTTAACACCACCACCCATCTTTGAGACCCGATTACCTCAACCTCTGTCACCAACCTCTCCTACCACCCACTTCCATACTACAGTCCCCTACCCCTTCGCCTACCTATATCTTCAACCTACACCTTCCTACCCAAAACCTATCTCCTACCCAAAACATACCCTTACATATATAACAGGCTAAACAAGGCGATTAATTTAGCAATGGCTTGGTGAAGAGATGCTTTCATGTAACCTTCAAGATAACTCATTTTACATGGTTCAAAAGGTAGTCCGTAAATTACAATTCGTTATAACGATTAATGAAACAGTAAATAATTATTAGTTGATTGGTAAACACTTATCAAAATGTAAATAGAATACTACCAACATGGCTTCATGACACTGGTCTAGATAGTAGCGGAACAGATTGGGGTGAACACTTAGAGGTCCACATTTCATGCAATGTTATTTAACACAAGAGTATGCATAATGTTTGGTTTTTCAGTACATTTCTGAGCGCCATTTTGTTACGCGTGTATTTTGAAAGTTCATCTTTAGGTCAGCAACGATAAAACCTTATGCTTTAGAAATTTGAATGCGTCTATTTTACTTAAGGCGACAACTAATGAGCTTTAAGCACATTTCTAGTCTGTTAGGGAACAATATTTTAAAGAAAGTATTCCGAAGTGTTAAAATTAATGGGAAGAAAACATATTTTATAAGTCCGCGGAATTTAATCAATGTTAAGAAACTACGCACATAACAAAAGTGCTTTGATTTATTCCAGTCTAGCTAATAACGCTCCCTTCGGACTATAATATCTGAAAAACTGCTGACCATGTACACATGAAATTCAGGCATATAGGTGCAACGAACGATGATACAGATTTTTCACCGACCTAATTGTGTAGCCATTTCTACCTACCTGAGGTTAAAATGAATTTACAATTTAAGTTATATTCGGCTGTGTTAAGTCATTTTTAATTATATCGCTTTTGTAGGAAAATTTATTTTTGCACTGAGGAGAGGAGCTGGAGCTCATTGCTACAAGAATAAAAATGAAAGGCAAAATTATGAGAGAATGTTTTCGAGTATTTGTTGATATTAAAATAAAAAGCAATAATTATTTCCAGAGTATTTAAAACGCTGTAAAATATTGAGTAGTAATGTGGGCCTTACCGAGATGAACGATAATGTCACTGGTTACATATGTGTACGTTAAAAAGGCAGTAAGCCACACAAAACATAATTTGACATGCCAGTCTTTGCTCGCGCCAGAGCTCCGAGATAGGTAACGATTTTACAGGGCTGATAGTATGCGTCGTTCCAACCACTCGTCGCTAAAATTGTCTATCGAATGTCAATTTTGAGGAGAACGTGTCAGCAAGAACCCCAGTCATCCCTCACATCACTGCCTCTCCTCTTACAAGCACCGGAACACACAATGGCAGGTAGTTAACCTAATGTGCTGTGCCGTTATCGTCAACCTGTTTGGAAAGCACAGCTCGAGGAAAGGAATGCTCATTCATTGTTCCAGTCCAGAGCTCCACCAAGACTGTACCTAAATTCGACTGAACCTTTGCCCGCTTGCCCTTGCGTTCTTCGCGAGTTCTATGCTCTTGTTCCTTACATGAAGTAGGCGTATCACCGGAATTAGACACGCTTGTTGGTCTGTATCTCGGTTACTCTCCCATCGACTCGATATGAAGTTCTACTGTCTTTAAACGAATGCCAAGACCTACATCTCACGTAATTTATTTATCTACACCATGTAATAACAAACGTGGGACGAAACGAAATTCTACTGCAGACTAACCACTACCGTATATTAAAGAGATTACTATTAAAATGCAATAACATATCACCTATCAAAAGAAAAGGATGCAAATACTGACAAGCTCTTAATATATTTTCAGCATTTTTTGTTTGAAACAGCCAATTTCGAAACGTAGGTTTCAGGAATGTGAGAAAAACAATTCGAACGACACAACACATTCAACGAAATCATAAACTACAGACTTTGTGGTATATCGATGCTTTTTTATATGTTATTCCACATATCTCACGTCATTAAACCGGCTATTCTTTAATTAGCACACGAACAGTTTATGTATATTTATGTTGAGTTAGTATAATTTTATTTTATTTAATCTGGAGAAAGGATAAATTATTTCAATTTAATAACGATTCGGATAACTAGAGCAGAGGGTTATTATAGAGACTTTATCAAAATTATTCAGCCCTGGTAAAATTTGTCTATGAAAGTGAAACCACCGAAATAAGTTTTTTGAAAATCGAGCAGGGCAAGAAAACTGTGTGCTACATGGAACCAACAACGTACGTTAGGAATTTTGCGGCTATATAGAACATTGTAGGAAACGTGAGAGAAGGACATGTCGCGAGGTCGCAAGACGAGGTCGGAGTGTAAGTTGAAAGACGCCGATGTATTTTGACGTCCCAGTTCATGTTTCACTCTACAGTAACATATTGAGACGTGGTGTTGTACAAGCTCTATGAGCCCCCATTCACAAATATTTTATTTTTTTAAAAAGTACATTTTATTTTCATGACTTATTTCGACGTTACGTGACGCAGTTGTTTGTTACTCAGGTCTAAATTCCGGGAGGTTCTTGGCTTGAATTCCGTTAAAAACTGCATGCGAACGTTCAATTTTGACACACAAAAACTACAAGGTGGATCGAATTAGTGCAATTTACATGTAGTCGTTTAAAAGAGGTAAAAGTGCAGTTCGCTTTCCACTTAGGTTCCTCTACAACATCAGCTAACGTGTCGTCGGTATGCTGCAAAAAGGGATTAAGGCATAGGCCCTAAATGTTATTTTGTTAAAAATACTATTAAATTGTAGATATTAACAAAAATGTGTTATGTTAATATACTGTGACACAACAGTACGAAACGACGAATAGACTTTAAACTTGGGTAAAATTGTTCGTGAACAACATATACACATTCCTAGCATTTTTTGTCACTTTAACTCATTTTGAATTGGTCACTTTTGGCAGTACACCGACGATATATCATCTCACTAATCTCAATTTTGGGGCACCAAATACGATTCCGCGAAACTTTTACCCACTGAAACTTAGTAATGGCAATAAAGTTTAAGTGGATATTTTAAAAATATATAATTGAGGGCACCATCACCAATGGTTGTGCACAGGGTAAATGTAGATGTTTTTCTTTCGATTAACCTCTTATCTCAGGTGTCGGTAACTACCCCACAACGTCAAATTGGCAGGGCTATAAACAAGGCCCAGGCGAAGTCGCTGTTAGTGGCAGGGACAAACGTAAGGCTGCTTTCACGTGGACAGCTATAGCTACTTATCCTGCTGCAGAATTAGTTCAACTAGCCGTTTGGACATTCTAACACTTGATGACTGAAGTACCAATCTTGTGCACAAAGTGGTTTTTCAATTAAAGTAAATATTATCATTTACGAATAATGCTCGCGAGCAAAGCCGCGGGTGACTACTTATATATATATATATATATATATATATATATATATATATATATATATATATATATATATATATGTGTGTGTGTGTGTGTGTGTGTGTACCTTAGAGGCATAAGACACTATGTCACAAAATTAATATTTTTCAGGAGAGCCCTTTGAAGAGCCTTATTCACTGGTGAATCAAGCTGTTTGTAGTCCAAAAAACAAAGTTTTCGACACAATAGTGACTATATGTTGTATGCCACTACAGAGTACCTAAAACTGTGGTCATGTTTATGGTAAAATTTTGACAAAAAGTGGTCATTCTTATGCCTCGAGGTACAGATATACATTCTGTTAAAAGTCGCGACTAGGTACTTTTGGTGATGTAGTTTTTTGATAAAAGAAAGAAAACAAATAAAGCTAACCTAATTTATTTACAACAATCTATACAAAAACATATGTCGATAATGATTAATCACAATTAAAAAGATGCCAAACAGAACGAATAACTACTATCTACATAAATTGTATAAAATCTAATTGATAAATCTATAAAAGCTCTCTATACATGGAAATTATTTCTAATCACTCGCAATGGTGGACGCAATGCACGTGCACCGACGAACCTCTTATAGTCCAAAAACACCTTCGTCACTCTATTTGCCGCAAACAACCTCGCCGGACACCGTCGAATACTTGTCGCAACCCAATACCTCTCACCATTCGTCGGTAACACTTTAACTCACACCAGGAACCTGCCAGCCAAAAACTTTCTTGTTTCTGCCACAGCTCTCTTTTAAATCCTTACTCCAAAGTCTCGAACTCTTTTGGCAAGTCTACTATTTCAAACATCCTGGAAGGGTGTCACATCAGGGTCCAGTACCACTCCACAAAATAGAGCACGAACAGGAATACTATGATGATATCTTTCTTCTTCTGCTGCCCGATATTGGTGTGAAGGTGGCCGCCGCAGTACATTAGCGGCACTATGTGTGCCGAACCTCTTTTATCTTGCCGCTTCTATATCACCTAACACTGCTCTCCGATTATCGCGGTGCCACGGGTGTGTCTTAGTACTGCCGTCACTGTATCCTCTTTCACCGCTCAGCCAGATAGTCGCGGCTCGCAACACTGCCCCCTACTTAAATCTGTTCTTCCCTAGCAGACACAACAGACTCTGTTCCATCATAGAGGGCCAGTCTGTCAATATGTACAACCTTGGGTTTTCTTGTCAGAGAGCCCTTGCAAACAGTCAGGAAGACCATGTCAATTATCTTCTTGACAATCTGGTGATGGCCTTCCCAGCATTTCTGTAGTTTCGGACAGTATCCTTTTCGTCGCTGTGGGTTATACAACCACATAAGCTGCCTTTCTTGAAATGTCTCTTCAGGTCCTTTCCAGTCATACCTCGTTTTCATCCGGTCGCTGTTGACTGTTAAATGTTGCCGAGCAAAGTCGTGGAATGTGCCCAGTTTCCGATGCAGTTCATCAGCATACAATGTCTGTGAAGCAGGCTCCTCTTCTTCTGCTGGCCACCCAAACAGTAGATCACTTGGAAGGCGAAGCTCTCGCCCTAAAAGCATCTTCGAAGTGTTACCCTTGGGGATTTATGGATAGCTTATCGATATGCAAGGAGAAACAGGGAGGAGTACCTTGAAGTCCCCGTCCTTTTGATTGTCTGCCACAAAAATGAACATCGTAAGCATAGACTCATCTCATCTAATTTTTTTACCTTTTAACTTATGATCCAGGATTCCCTTACAGAAAATGCGGTAGTGTGTATGTAGCATGAGTGTTGTGATGTTTGTTTGAACACATGACTACTAACAATAACTAATGCTAAGCAACTACGTATGTACTAGTAGTTTACTGTAATTAGTTCACGGCTCCATTGCATAGTATTAATTTCAGTAGAAGGGTAGATGCCAGGAAGAATTACATGCAAAAAATTTGTAATATTTAATTACTGACTAACGTGGACTTAAGATTCAACTATACAATTTAATGTGATCAAATGATTTAAAATGTAATGTGCCTTACTGTAATAATTGTTTAGTAATATTCCTTCCAAACTAAATTCGACCATTTCCCGGCTAGTTCAGTATAATCCTGAAAGTATTAAAACGGTAGGGAGACTGTTTCAGGGAACTCTATAGGTATTATCTAACTACAGGTCTCCTAGTTACACAAGTAAGCTTGCAAACTTTGTAGGTCCATACAAGCATTAATATTTGTATAATTCACCTATCGCACATCTTCAAATGTTTTCATCAGCCTTCTCATATTGTTCACGGCTATATCCCGACAACCTTCCTCGTGCCTGGCAATATTCACTTGACTTCATTACCAATATCTTAAAAAAACTGAATACATCAAATATTATGATAAAATACCTCAGAGCAAGCATACAAATAGTAGGGCATGCTGTGCTAAGAGAATAAATAAATAAATGAATAAAATATGTAATGCACTCAGACACATGGAGTATACAATAAAGTAATTACATTAACTGAAAACACTGCTGGGTTTCAAATTATATATACTCATTTGGCATGTAACGGTAATGTTCAATAGATCGTTATATGACAACATATACTGTTCCAAGGTACGGTTTAGCCACTCGACCATCCCATCCGACTGAGGATGCAAAGGAGTAGTCCATCTCTTCTTCATTCCTAGAATTTTGGTCACCACCTGGAATAACTTGGCTTCAAAATTACGGCCCTTGTCGGAGTGAAGTTGGAGTGGTAGCCTACTCCAAACCTTAAGAATACATACTCTGCTAAAGAATCGGCCAAAGTACTGGGTATTGGTATGACTTCAGGCCACTTGGTGAAGTAGTCTTGAGCCACCAGTAGGTACAGATTCTTCCTCTCAGTCACTGGCAAGGGACACAAAATATCTATTGCCATTCTTTCGAATTGGGCTTCAACAATGTACATCTGAAGATGACCACATCCTCTAGTTCTTGGTCCTTTTCTTGCTGTACAAGCATCACATGTTCTGCACCATGTCTCGACATAATCCCTGCAATGTAGCCAAAAGTAACGCAACCTAACTTTGATGAGAGACTTACTAATTCCAAATATCCTCCAGCTGCTGAATTATGATGTTCCTTCAGCACCTCTGGAACTCTAATTTCTGGGAGTACCAGCTGTAGGCATGTTTTTTTTGCCATATGCACTTACCCATTTCCGGTACAGCAAACCATTTCTCAGAGCTAGCGAATCTCATTGTACCCAGTATGCCTTAGTTGAAGTACTTTGCCAAGATAACCCAGCCCACTCTGGGTGCTGGCCCTTTTCCTTCCATTCTAGTATTGGCCTAAGAGCAGAGTCCTTTCTCTGATATTCGCCAGTCTTATCAACACTCCAAGGAGAATGTTCATTGTCAGTTGTGAACTCTCCGAGCAGTTGGTGTCTTCCCAGCCTTCCCTTTTTGGCAATCACAATGAAAGTACATTGGCTCGCATGGCCTCCTGGACAGTGTTTCAGCATTGTTATGTAAGCGACCAGGTCTGTGCTGTATTTCAAAATCATACTCACGGAGGTGCTGTATCCACCTAGCTATCTGTCCTTTTGGGTTTTTGAATTTCAATAACCAATGTAACGATTCATTATATGTTCGTAGAATAAAATGCCTTCCATATATGGTGAACATGTGAAATAGACGTGGCCATTGCCAGGAGCTCCCTGCGAGTTACACAGTAATTTATTTCGGCCTTATGTAACACTTTGCTGAAATTCTTTAACTGCCTCTCTTTCCCATCCTGGATCTGTGACAACATAACACCATTCCCACATCTCTCGCATCTGTGTCTAAAATGAACTCACCATCACGGCTAGGATAACCTAGGACAGGAGGTGAAACCAAAATTTCCTTTAATTTTCTGAATGAGGATTCACATTCGGGGGTCCAGAAAAAAATAATTTAGCCTCAGTTAACTCTTATGATGGCTTTGCTATTGTGGCAAACCCATGCACCAACCGCCATTAATAAGCACACAGCCGAAGGAAACTTCATACTTGTGTACTATCAGATGGCCGCACTAATCTCTAATTACTTTTGTCTTCTCTGTATCTGTTTATAAACTTTCAGCCTCTGCTACATGTCCTAGAAATTTCCCTTTCCTATTAAACAGAATAAACTTTCTGGGAACTAGCTTTAAATTAGCTGCTGTTATCCTCTGAAACACTGAATCAAGATGTGTAAGTTGTTCTTCGAATGTGTACCCTGTAACAACAATGTCATATCTAAAGAAACCTGACAAATATCTGAAAATCGTTCAAATGTTGCCAGAGCATTGCATAGTCCAAAAGGCATTACTTGATTGCAAAGTTCATTTCCCTTGTACAGAGAAGGCAGTCTTCTCTCTATCCTTTGGGGCCACTTCACATTGCCAGAAACCACTGTTCATTTTCAAGGTTGAGAACACTTGGGATCCAGCCAGGGTATGCAGAGTTTCATCTATCCGAGGAAGAGGGTTTGAGTCTTTCCTGGTCACATAGTTCAGCCACAAGTAATACACAGAAAATCGTGTTGAGCCATCTTCTAGACCAACACAACCGGAGATGACCATGGGCTGATCGATGGTTCTATCACATCTAGATCCGTCATTTCCTTCAAAATGTCATCAACCACCTTATGTGAAGCAAGAGGCAGACATCGGGAGGGGGGAGTTGCTTGACAGGGGTAGCCTCTCCTGTATCAATATGGTGGCATACCACAGACGTCCTACAAATATCATGTGAACCATGTGAAAATGAATGTTGATTCTTCATTAAGAGTTCTGCAACAGCCTTCTCTTGTCTGCAGTCCAGGTTTTCCTTTGTCCTCTCTAGGAGATTTGTAAGTGGTTCTGGCAGAGTATCTTTTCAAGGTCCTCACCTAAGACCATAGACCCAGGTGAGTTTCTCTGGGAAACTTGTGTAGGATAACATTTGGACATTAGTGTACCTACAGAAAATAATTTTAGTATAAACTGACCTAAGTAGTTGACGAACTGAATAAGTAAATTAGCTCTACGTAAATTCAATGTACACGTAAATATATTTTGTGTGTAGTATTGGTGTTATGGTGTGAGCAATTCCAGAGAGAATGTAAATTTTATTTTTCATTAGTCCTGTATTGTTTGTGTTGTTTTACTTTGGGTGAAGGGAATGGAGTGTTGTAACATATGTCATCAGCGGCAAAGAGTAAGTGGCAAGAAATTCACACCTCTATTCGGGGAAGAAGACGGAATAATTGTGTATGTATGATAATACATACCTGGAAGAAGATGTCAGGAACCCACTTTATATTTAAACACATAATATTATGGAGAAGAGGTTAATACATTTGGTATACTCTTATATTTTAGCCGTAGCTGCAATCTAATCAACTTTACTGAAACTTCACTGTAGCAAATTGGACACTAAAAATATCAGTCAAAATAGGTAGTAGAATGGAGAACTGTTGTGATTGAATTAATTCATAGGCCAATGGTATTTGGATTGGCGACTTACCGATGTTTGTGGTATAGTTCTTAACCTAATTACAATTTTAGATTTCAAATGATTTTAGAGTCTCACACCAAATTCAATTATATGCCTTTGGAAATATTAAACACTACGTTCTGCTTTTACATGCTTTTTCAAAGTAGTTAGAACCTTAAGTTATGCTGTAGGACTTTGACAGTGTTGTGTCTTAATATACGATTCGCCAACTCTTACTACAGCACAAGTATTATATTTCTATTTAATTCTGTTGCGGATACTACTCCTTACACCGTCCAGCTTGCCGGAGCCCTTTATTCATAAATACTTGACGGTGGGAGTTGGAATAACACAGGTATCCTATGTAAGAACACTACACATGCTTACACAATCCAATAATTGCCCCATCCGCAAGTAGAATTTTCTTGTCAGTCAAGTTCGTCATTCTAACAGGAAGTTTATGTGATCTTGATGAAACAAAGTTATTTCTATAAGTACTCCATCAGAGAGGTTACGTCTTCTCATTGGCTCGATTAACCCTAAGCGCCTTACACATTTTCCTACACAGCGCCTGGTATCACAATTTCACTTGAAGGTAGCAACACAGTGGTCTGACAACAAACTACTGTGCAGCTGATTGGTGATAATAGTTCCGGTTGTGGTATCAGTGCCAACTATGTTTCACCTACCTTCGAGACCCCCAGTCGAGTGTCAACGCAGCATCCTATTTTGCGCAGATCATCTATTGCCTGTAGACATACATCTGCAATATTCGCTATGTAGACCTCATGTTCTAATTCGAGTTCACGCAATTTTAGTTGCATATTCATCTTCCCTTTCACTGGTGTTGTACACCAGTTACAGTTTTTAACAGGCACTGTCCATTGTTTTGATCTTGAGATTGCTGGGGAACTGGCTCTATGATGTCTGGCCTGACGACAGTAATGGTCGCTCCTGTATCTACAAAGAACTGACAGGGTACATCATCCAGGCGGCCCTCTGCCAGCAATGCATCAACTTCCTGTTTCTCAGAACGCACTCGAAAGAATTGTGGGGCCTTACCTCCAGCAATCAGCTACCTTTGCCTCTCAAGACTGGTGTTTACATGTTTCCCGAATTTTTTAACAAATTGGTTGGTCTCACCTGGTTTCTTCGCTGACACTGTCGGCACTGGGTTCTCGAGATGCTCAGGTCGTTCACACTCCCAGCACTCTGGCTGCTTTCCTGAAAGCACCAACTCTGCTGGAAATGTCAATGATTGTTATTTTCATTTCCTTCAGGGTATTCTCGATGTTGTTTCCCTCTTCGTCGCTTGTAACTTTTGCTGCTCGCACCTCATGCTTATTCGCTGGGACCTGCCACGCTGACTCAACTTCCAGTGCACGGGATAAAGCACCTTGCATGGCGTGAGGTGCTGCCAGGCGTACTGTTTGTCGCACCTCAATATCAGCAATGATATCAACGAGGAACCCAATGACAAGCACATCTCGCGCCTCCTCTTGAGACCCCTCGAGGGACAGATGGGCTAGTCCCACTATGTCCTGCCATAGTTCCTGAAGTGACTCCCCAGGTCACTGGCTGCGGCTTCGAAGTTGATGGACATGTCACAAATAGTGGTCCCCGAAGCGCAGCTCCATGGCAGAGACTGAAGTTGAATTTTCCAGGCGATGTCGTTCAGGCAGATATTGGAGTATACTGATAGCATGTCCTCTCAACACTGCTGCCAGGTAGCAAGCGTATAACTGTTCTGTGAATGACACAATCTTATGGTGTGTCATTCCCATTACTGTTGTTAAAGGCTTGTGGCCACTTTGTATAGACACTGGGTATCTACACACCAATTTCACAATTTATTTAGTGTAAATAAAATTACCAACAGCTCATTCTTTCCCTTAGAGTAATTAAGTTCACTGTTTGTTTAAATGCATTAACCAGAAGCCATTACCTTACCCTCCTGAGACAATGCACAGCCTAATGCTAATTTTGAGGCATATGCCTGAATAACAATGTGTTCACCAGAATTAAAATTTATCAAAGTTGTCGCACTAGCAATTTTGGATTTTTGGGTATCCAAAGCCTGCTGATGAGCAGGTGTTCAGAACCAGAGAACATTATTTTTCTATAATTTACAGAGAGGGGCAGCCAGCGATAAAAATATGGAACGAAATATCTAATGTTAGTGAACAACCCCATTACTCGTTCAAATTATTTCTTTGATGTAGGAGCTACCCAAACTAATGCCTTGATTATATCGGGATTCAGGGACCTGTCTTCTTTTGAAAAGATTTGACCTTCACAGGGCACCTAGGTTTGTTTGCATTGGAACTTGTCTTTATTATTGCATTTCGCATAAACAACTTTAGCAGTGGCCATAAATGCTTCCAAAGCTACACCATGTTCCTGATCTGTATCCCCACTTGTTACGATTTCATCGAATTATACCGGGACATTAGGAATATAAGCAATTATTTCCTAATTTATGGCCTCACACTTTTCAGAGGCTGATTCAACTAAAAATTCGTAATCTTGTAAATATATTTACTCCAAACGGAGTAGCAAAACACTTCAGAATTTTAGATTCTTCACCTAACTCAATATGATAGAACCCATAACATATATATCTAACACAGAAAACTCGGTTTAATGACATTTTTTTATTTCAAACAGTTGAAATTAGATGATTGTTACACTGAAATAATTTGTTTATATCTGCTGGATCAAAGTATATTCGTACTGAGTCATCCTGCTTTTCCACAACTACCATATAGGTTTCAAAATGTTCTAGTTCCAACTGATACACTGGCTCTATAAAACCCGCCTTTTTCTGTATTATCTAGAGCTACATTTACATACTCATTTATCACTCTAGGATTCCGCAAATGGCATAATACCCTGTTGGGCCTCAGGGTCAATGACATTGCGATACTATTTTTCATAATTTCCTGTGCCTGAAAACACACTGCTATGCTTATCCACCAAATCTGCTTTAGCGTCAGTAGTTGTCCCTATATGGTGACTTATTTGCATTAAATTGAAACTTTCACATGTTTGTTTGCTTAATAATGGTGTGGAATATTAATGCATGCCAGTAAAAACCAATACCTGATCTGATTAATTCATTCTATGCTGTAATTATACCTTACTAATGGGTTGCAAAATCCCCCCTCCCAAAACTTCAACAATATTCTTAGTTGTAGCTAATTTAGAATAAATACCAAATGATAATTTTTCATTGGCAATACATTGGCACTGTACCCCGAGTCCAAATTTAAGGACCCGACCTGACCATTGACACAAACATCCTGCCTCCATGCTTGTCCACCTTTGTGGTCCATAAAAACCAAAACTATATATATATATATAAATATATATATTTATATATATCACTAGCTGTCCATTTGCGGCTTCGCCCGCGTTCTAATGGTCTGTCTCCTTCAAGCCTTCCAGCCGTCACCACCTCGCCAGGATGGTCCTGGGTCGAGACCCACGACGTGCCGCCGTCCGTCGATAGCCGACACAATCATCATTAGCCTCCGGCATCATTCTAACGGTGAGGTCTAAGGTGCCCAAAGGGTCACCAATCATAGAGTAGAACAACATAAATATTTAAACAACGCTCCCCTCCAACCTAAATTTATGTAGTACAACCGTGTAGTATTTTGTAACTAACTTATGAAGAGTAAAGCCACCATAATTAAACTAACATAATTCATTTAAACGTAACCCTCATCCTTAACTTAACCACTTGAATAGTTTCAGTATAAAGTGATTACCTCTGACTACAGCCACCCAAACACTAATAAAACATGACTAAAACATATAAGTAAAATGAAAGTTTTACAACACCCAAATTACCACAGAAAAACTGTTTTCGTACTGTCTATTCAAACTACCGTGGTATCACGTGCGGTAGAGAGAGAACTCTTATCTCAGGGTATTTCATGGGTATCAAGGCATGCAGGAGCACGGAAATTAAATAAATAAGATTTGATATGAATGGCACATTTACTTCGGCGCAAGGTCACTTGGCATACAAGCAAACTGTAACATATAAAGTGCGGAGAGTATTATACGTAACTTCACCTCTCTCACTCATACACCAGACATGAGCTTATTGGGCTCGCAATACTATATCGAGAAATGTCAGTCCTTGCTCAGTCTACAAAATTATAATATTTCTAAGAAACAAAGTAGCACATGGAAGTTTACTCTCAGGAACTTTATATTGTTTAAATTTCATACAGTAGTCAACAGTTCCTATTAGTAAGAGCTTCCATGAACCTGCCAGGAAACAAACTACGATAGAAAGCAGGGTAAATTAATTTACAATAGAATAAGGTGTGAAGGATGAAGG
>PNEQ01107057.1:0-40317 GCA_003012365.1 Medauroidea extradentata | reverse complement strand
GGCCAGGACGGAATACAACTTTCAACACATCACGTGTGCTGCAAACTACATTTTTAAGCCCTTCAACACGGCCGAAAACGGCATTTTCAGATTGCCGTGCCTCACAATATTGTGGACGAATGTCTGCGAAACTAGTATAGAGCCCTGCGTTGGACTTTCCTTAAAACTTTCCACCAATAAAAAGATGGGGTCACCACTGGAAGTGTCAGTCAGGCGAGTGTTCTACGATACCACTGCACGCCGTTTCAGTGTCTTGCGCTAGAGGTGATACCGCGTCACAGGAGCTGGTCAACATCGCCCTTCGTGCCGTGCCTCACTCACACAAATACACGGCCAGTAGGCGGGCGTCTTAAGCATTCTACAGTTACGACCAACAAAAGAAGATAAAATGACAACCAAGAATACGTCGAGAAAAGTGAAAGGAGAGAAGAACGAGACGTTACAAATGTATGTGAAATATGGAGGGGGTTGGTGGTGGAAGAGGTAAGTAAAGAAGGGATGGATAAGAAACCTCAATTCAAGGATGACTTTCGACACACACGCTTTCTTTCACTCGTATTGTCCATACAAGGTCTTGATAGACCAGTTCTCAAAGGTTTTTTATATTGTAGTATGTCTACAGTATTCCACCTACATTTTAATTAATTGTTTTTCTAAATTAAATATTCATAATTTATATAATTAATTTATTTGATGAACTTTTATTAATTTCTTTAGTGATTGATGCTAAATTTAATTTTAAGTCATATTTTATATATTTAAAGTCATAATTTTCAGTAAAAGAATTGTCAAATTTTAATAATTTCAATTTTAAAAGTATTTCATGTAATATTGTTTCGTGTGTATGTATTTATCAGTGTGCTATGACGCACGGAAGTTAAAGAAAACCTTGGTTACTGTGATCAGTTACCATACTAAATTTTTCGTTTCTCTTAGTAGAGAAATTGTGATATTTTCTCTTTTGTGAGTGCCTCAACCGAGTCTTAAGTAAGCGTCACTTCTTCTTGGAAAGCTCCTAGGGCATGTCGTCCCGCGGCAGGGTTCTCTGCTGAGACGCCGATCCTGCCGTCATCATAATTTTTAGGGATCTATTAAGCGGATCCTAGGTCCAAGAAGTCGTGCTAAAAGTTTGCCAGTTTCAGAAGAGGCAACATAATATAAATGTTAATTTAGTTTCTGAGTGAACTTGAAGACTACGAGGGATGACGCGCAAGACAGACGCTTACGAGCCTTACTTTAACTTCTATTGACTGTCTTCAGTGTAAACGTCTCAAATTGTATTGATTTAGACTCCAACAAGATTTAATAACTTTCAAAGTGATATAAAAATTTTCTACATTTTTGGTAATTAATTTAGAAGAACCTATGTAACAGGCCTCCTTGCCATTCCTTCTGATTAAATGTAAAGTTCATTGTAAATAATGCAAAATATGATAAAGTTTTCGTAGAGAGTCCGTTGACATTTCATTGTAATCAGAATTATGTGTTTTATCTTGTTCAATCGTAATAATATGTTTAATTTCATTTATTTTTAATTTAGTTTTGTATATTGGCCAGAGGCGAAGGGCTGGAGAGGAGTATTTTGCATTGTGTCACGGCTATTTAACCCTTCACGCCGAGGAAAAGAGAAAGCTGGAAATGTAGGACGAAAGCTAGCCCACAGCCTTGAATTTGTGTGGGAACCAAGGCTAAAGGGGCAAGAAGTAGGTCAGCTCAGGGGCGTGGCTTCGCTTACCCCCTGCAGTAAAATTAAATATTAACTTTATTATTAGTTAGCGTAGAGAGCTGAAATTTTGTATATAAGTTGGTGTGTACGTTAATGTCAAGCTGTGTGAAATTTTAAAATATGTATTAAACCGGTGCGGAGGAAACACCATGTTTAGTTATGTCAGTCGTCCACAGAGCTTGCGATTGGCTGGGTGTATAAGGGGGTAGTTTTTAGGGAAAGTGCCGCGAGGGCGTCGGTTAGGTTTGTTTGGGGGACTCGTGCAGCGGACACCACGCGAGGTGGTTGTGTCCCGAGCCGCGGAAATTCGCAGGGTTCCACGTATTGGTGTGCGGGACTCTTCTCGCAGGCACCACGAGAGGTGTTGCCCTAGCGCGGGTATTCGCGTCGTCCGCGGATTAGTTGTGGAGACACTAGTTGCAGCCGTCGAGAGAGGCGTGGGACTGACTAGCTAAACACGGGTTTCCGAAGTATCCAGAAAATAAAGAAATTACGTTATTATTATTTCGCGACTAGTAACACCTACTAGAACAGTGATTAAAATTAATGTCTATATTTTCTCTGCATAAATAACCGAGGGAGGTTATACCTAGTCCTAACCAGAGGTCTGAGATAATTTCATAGAGACTTAAATTCTACCGATTGAGCAAATTTAAATGTAATGACCGTGCAAGATCAAAATACAGATTTTTTTTTCCCTTAAGAGAACTTTAACTACAGTTTCTGCAACTCTCATATCATTTTTAAGCTTTTGTGAGTGCTGTGAGTATGTTCTGTTGTATCTGGTTGAGAACAGTACTTACTGGTAAATTTCACTAATTTTCTTTACAGTGTAGGGAATAGCCCCTATGTTCCGCTAAATTCATTTTTATTTTAATTAAATATTTTTTTCTTTGCTAATTCCAATTACGTGTTCTCTGTGTAGATTGGTTTTGTCAGTGTTCTGTAATGTTACCAGTGTAATATTTTATCACAGAAAAAGCTCACACGCACTACAACACATTCACACAACTATATTCATTTAATATCACACAAAATATAAGAAATATATATATAAATATATATATATACATATATATATATATATAGGAAGACTAAAACAATTACAATATCCTGTACTGCCTGCTTCATTTATGTTGAGCATGTTTAATATGCTTCAGTGTGGAAGACAGAGATAGACTACTTTACTTAAGGGGAAGTTTCATTAAAATCGTGTTTTTAAATAAAAATTTTCATAAAATAAATGCTATGTTAATTATTTAAAAAGAAAGACATGTAGAAAATAAAGGATGTGCTGACAGTTATGTAAGATCATATTTGATTACATATATTTTCTATTTCGACCTGTGTAATCGTGATTGGAAATACACTAATAATTTATTCATTTCAGTCTATCATTAGCAAATACAGTAACAGTAAGCTCACTTAAGCTGAAAATTTGCAGTTAAGTAATGCTTCATGTCACTATTGGCTCTAAGTTTCTTAATGAAGTCATTAAAAAGCTAGATAAAAGTAAGCAGACGTAAAAACAATTAATCTAAGAAACTACCTCCTTAAATCAAGCCGGCGCCACATTTAAGCCCAACACAAACACCTGCTCAGTAACGAGTTTCGCTGGAACTTGTAACTCCTTAATAAGGAACATTCCCAGATGGTATTTTATGGCTTGGTAGTTCCTCGGTGCCAAAATTGGAGAGGCATGGCTACTTAATCCAACCAAGACGCCGCGCGGCGGACCAGTCTGTAAGCGTCGAGGGTATTACACGAGGTAAATTAACATGGAGAGATACATGTTTGGTACGACTGGCCTCTCATAAGGCCGACACTGGTGGGGAAGTGTGTTTCGTATCTTCTCCTCGCCTGCTAGCACGATATAATAGGGGAGCATATGTAATTTTGTGGCAATTATCGTGAAGAAATTGCAGGAATGTTTTTTTGTCGTAAACTAACTCTAGATAAATAATATTGACGGTGGCAGTCCAAATTCTGATGCGTTTAATTTTGGTGATGTCATCAAAATGGCTAACCTCCAAAAGTTATTATAGTTAATAACTCGAATGTTTTTATATGTTTTTCAATGTGTAACATCTCATTTGAAAGGTAACTTTGAGCTCTAAAATAAGTTCTTGATACATGTTACGCTACGATTAATGGTTTTTGTTTTAATTACATATTTATGTAAATTTATCTTAACATTGTAATTTCAGGGAAAATCACCGTAAATGGGTCATGTGTATATATATATATATATATTGGGGGGAGGGATAGAGCAACTTTTTTAAGCTATTAAGAAAACCGTTAAATTACATACCGGATAAATAAATTATTTATTTCTCCTACAGGATGATGTATAATATAACAATATAGATTTAGGTCTATGTAGACCTTTGCAACAGCTAATAATGTCTCACCATCCTCTTCATAACCGATTCGTTTTGAGGCCTGGGGAGCTAATATATTAATGGCTTTACTTCATGCTGTTGGACATTTTATAGATGGAACTGGTATTCCAGAGCTGTGGGGTCTTGATACAACGAAAGCGTTGTGCAACAAATTATCTGCGCCAAACATGTAAGACGTGCAATACAAGCCCAATTACAGACATTGGTTGATCTATATGACTGTTATTTTGAAGAGTTTTTCAGCAAGTTTTGTTGTCCGGGAATAATTTAAAAGTCGAAGAAGTGAAAACAAAAACCATCACAAAAAGTGGAATTCATGAATTGTTGACCACCATGGAAAATTATCATTTTTCTGAAAAACTGGAGAATTCGACAATGTTCAAGGTCAGAAAAAACCAACATTAAAAATGTTATGCTAATACATGAAAATGGTGGAATTTTGCTTAAATTAATAAGATCGGTTAGAAGTGGGGATTGGAATGCACATATTTAATCAGTAGAAGCAATTACCGGATACTTCTTTGCTTTAGATTTACATAATTATTCAGTCATGTTGGCTTGCTGTCTTGCAGAAATGAGTGCATTGAAAGATACAGATCCTGTAATTTGGAAAGAGTTTGAGAAAGGAAATTGGGCTGAGAGGAAAGGTACCACTCCATTTTGTACCTTAGGTGTTGACGAAGCTCTTGAACACAAAAACAGAACACTGAAGGTTACTGGTGGTTTAGCAGGCATTACACAACACCCAAAAGCATAGGAAAGTTACTTTTTAATAGCAACAGTTCTTGATTAAATATCAGGAGATAAATCAAGCTTGGCAGGAGTGCAATCAGAGCAAGAGACATCGCTGAAATCCCGGCACAACTCCAAAACAGCAATGAAGAGAGGAGACGGACAGTAAGAAAACCAAGTGCTGAACTGAAACTTGTTGGAAATCCATTTGCGTATGAAGGGCCAGAACTGGTAAACATTGCAACAAAAGCAGTTTTTCCTGAAAAAAATAAAGAACGATGTTGGCCGGGTTCATGATCTTGGTGTCCAATTATACAATGAATTTAAAACACAGAGGATGATTGCAGAAAGTAGCACCAATAGTTTATGGGATCCGATGAAAAAACCAAACAAACTGAATCTGTGCTCAAGCACCAAAAAGAAAATAAAAATAAATGTTGCAGGGGTAGTCAAAGAGCTACGAGCAGATAGATAACTTTTTGCCCGACTACTAGTTTTAAGCAGATCACAGCGTGAAATCGATTTACAGGAGACACTAGATACGTATGAGTTCTCAGCAGTGCCAAGAACTTTATTCAATGACGATGGTAGTATGCATTTGTGTCAGAGTAAAAGCTAGCTCGTTGAAATCTTGAGGTCGCTTCCACCTGCACATCTAGTAATAATGAATGGTAATCAACCAAGAAAGTCAGAAACTAGCTTTACTGATGCCATTAGTGATGGTATGGCAGAACTTCAGTATACATTCTGACGTGTAAATATTTAGCAGAAGCGTTTATTAGCAAACTCATAAAGAAATACTTTGCATACGACGAAAAACATTAAGTGTTTGATTCATATAAAGAATCTTCCATCAAGAACATGACACGACATTTTACCATGAAGAATCTCCTATCACACACTAGCACATAAGATGAATTAACTGCTTATTTATCTCAAAAAATGTTACATAAAACAGTTGACACCAAACAAAAATGGATTGTGGCATGGCATTCAGAAGTCATGTTGATTGTCTGCGGAGCACTCAAGAAGAAGCCGACACAAAAATGATTCTCCATGCCCTGAACGCTACTGAAAGAGGCGCCACGAATATATATATATATATATATATATATATATTCCCAGGATACTGGTGTGTTGGTACTAGCCATTAGAAGATTTCCGGAACTTCGAAACGAATAATTTTTGTTCCTAATTTTAAAAACATCACTTCAATTCAAGACATGTTTGTGTCGTTAGGTTCCATGAAGGCTTCTGCCCTGCCAGCATTTCATGCCTTACCTGACTGCGATTCAACAGGTTGTCTGCCAGGCAAAGGTAAACTGACATGCTGGAAAGCATTTAATACAGCAACTGAAAAATACTTACATGCATTTAGCTATCTGGGAACACAAGAAACCATTTCGGAATAAATTATCTATGAAATGGGAGCATTCATCTGTCAAGTTTACCTGCCAGGAATAAATCTGAAAAGACTTGCTAATCTGCGCTGGTTTCTGTTTACCAAGAAACAAACGACCTGGGAAAAATACCACCCTCAAGAAGCACTTTTGTTCCAGCACTCAAACGAGTTAACTATCAAGCAATAATACGGAACAAAGATATTCAGGCCCAGCCGGAATACCCGTCTCCCATACGACATGGATGGATCTTAGGACAAGGACAGATAACCCAAGTTATTTGCAAAATGCAATGTGCTCCAGATGCTATCTTATAGCTAATACAATGTTCGTGTACGAAAAGTAGGCGCAATCCACCCTGTAAATGCTTAGCAAGTAATCTGTCATGTACTAATATGTGTGTGTGAAGGTAGTGACGAACTTTGTAGCAATTCATTTAAAAGTAGTTCATTGGAAGTTATAGACTCCAACACTGAAGATGATTTCACGGAAGACTATTTATAAGATAATAATGGCGTGTGTATATATATATATTTTTTATGCAAAGGGTTTTAATGTCTATGCTTAGACACTAGTTACGGTATATCCGAACAGAATGGTATTTTCATAGGTAATTATTACCAATTTTTTCTTAAAAAACACCTTGAACCAAGTTTCTATCACACTAAGGATTTCTATGTATTTACCATGCCATGTATCTATATTTAATCAACTACACGGACACTTTGACACTGATTTATTTCAAGCAAGTAATGTTCTTCATATTGAATCTGCAATTAATTTCGGCATTTTTCTCCTAGAAACACAAAATTTTTGTCAAAATCATGTTTTTCAGTCTTAAATCGAAAACCGCTAACTTAAGCGCAAAATATACTGAGACATTTTCTGTAGATTTAAAACATTTCTTTAAAATGAGACCTTGAAGTTAAAAATCCAACCACAAATAACAAATTTATGTAGGTTTAAAACATTTTTAAACGGCCGCATTGCTTACATCATAGAAATTTAACACAACAGAATTTAAGGTGCCACCATCAAAATTATTCATCCTACGGTAGTATTTTACGAAACAAAACTATTTCCAACATTTCTTCACAAAAGCTGCCACGGAGCCATTTTTCCCTACGTATGCTCCCCTACTAATATGCTCACGTGGCCAAATGATGCGAGGAGATAAATAACTAGTTAGACACTTTTGTTACTATGGTTAGGGCTTAAGATGGTGGCATTGTTGGACATATGTTGTGCGTTCGAAGTCTTGAAATGCAGAAGCGATAAGGGCGACACAGCATATGCATTACGCCTCACCCTAGTCTTAGCGCGCAGTCTTCTCGCTTGCTTCTGCGTCTAGATTTTCATACTTAAGACGCTCGTCTACCTAGAGCTGTTTTCCGCGTCGGAGGCTAAGAAGCGAGGGAGCGATAAGGACGACACTGGCAAGCACATCAAGTAACCGGCACCATGTGTTATCGTCGTACTGCGCGTACCTATGGGACTTTAAGCGGTGACCCTATAATTTTATTAGTGGATAGTTTTAAGGAAAGTCCAACTCAGGACCCTACATTAGTATCGCAGACATTCGTCCACAATATTGTTCGGCAAGGCAGTCTGAAAATGTCGGTTTCGGCCATGCTGAAGGACTTAAAAATGCTGTGTGCGACACACGTGATGTGTTGAAAGTTGTACTCCGTCCTGGTCTGAAATGTTACTTCTTTTCGTGCGAAACCCGCGTGAGCACTCGTGGAATAGCTTGTTTATAAAACGTGTACTTCAAACACACTGCAACGCAGTTTGAGAGACGGGTATACAGCTTGCACATGTACCGAGTCGCAGCGTGTTAGGAGAACGTTTTTTAAAGGCTACTACTAAACAAGCGTTCGATATCTCTACCTAGGCAAAGAAACATATTAATTGCTATGCTTCTTTAATTTTGTCTTTCAGATATCACCCATAGAAGCACGGTTTCGAGACACCTCAAAATGCCGGGAAAAAAACTGATTCTTTCAGACTGCTGTCATGTAAAAATTACCAGCCGAAATCGCAAAACGAAAATAGAGAAGCACACGCTGGACTTTAGACCTGCCACGCACTTTCCATAAATAAAAAATAAATAAAAAATATGGTCACCGCTTAAAGTCCTGTATAAAAAGCCAACGACGAAAACGGCACGCTGTTTTCTCGCCCCGCACATAAAGGCGACACGGTTGCTGAAGCACGAACCAGTCTGGCTCTTATCTCCTGCCAGCTTCCGCACCTTAGACTCGGCGTCTAGTGCGTGCTGTATAGGGCTATCAAAATACCACAAAAGCACCAACTATCGCCATTTTTGCTCGCGAAAAAGAAAAGAGTTTTAAAGAATACTGGAGGGCCTGAAATGTGTACGCAAGTGTGTAACGCTTTTGGAATGTCATTACACTCGTGTACGTTAAGCAGTTCTCTAATACAAGGAATGATGTCTGAAGCCTTGCAAGTCACTCGGCGACCTTGGCAGGATTCAATTTAAGGGTGTTCAAGTGCGGTGAAATCATAATTTTATATCTTTATGAAATAGTGTTAGTTTTATAGACAATACATGAGAGTACACAGTTTACTCTTACGAAACAATTTTAGCTTTCATAGTTTTCTCATAACGGTGCGCCAAATTAAAGATTTGCTTCTTCTGTTTCCATGCAAGTAGTGAAGACCAACTAACCTACTTGAATAAAATAATTCATTGTGATATTACATCCCATGAACTGTGCAGTTAAGTATTTAAAAGACCATGACGTAATGTTTTCGAATTTTTAAAAATTCTCAAAACTACAGAAAAAAAGTTGAAAATTCAGCAATTTTTTTAAATACGAAAATTTCTCACGGGATTGTTTTAAAAATGTTTTATTACGTATCCCATGGCATATTATTTCACTGTGGATTATTTCCCTTACGTAAGTCAATTGGTTTTTACTATTTGCGTGGCAGTAGAACATGCCAATTTTGACTTTGACGTACCGTTATGAGAAAACTATGCGACTTAAAATTGTTTCGTAAGAGGAAACTGTACTCACACGTATCGTCTACAAAACAAACACTATTTAATATAAATATAAAATTATGATTTTATCGCACTTGAACGCCCTTAAGGCTCGGCATCAGTCGCTATACATAGAATTATTTTATTATCCGCTCTTATGATATTCTGAGGAAAAAAAGTAAAATTAGCTATTATAATATCTATCCTATTTACTTAGCGCTACAGTAAAAAACTTCGCAGTTGAACTTTTATCGTATAGTTAAACCGCAATTAGTCTAGTAAATTAAGAATATAGGAAAAATTGCTGCTCTGATTGCGGCTAAAATATACGTTAAAAGTTCAACTGCGATGTTTTTATTGTAGTGCAAGGTAAATAGAAATTGACATTATAATAGCAAATTTCACAATTTCTTTATCAGAATATCATAGAGCGAAAAATAAAATAATTCAATATGGCGACTGATGCCGAGCCTTTTCAGTACTGGTGAAGAGTGAGTGAGAGATTTTGGTCAGCTCTTAACATCGACGTCTTCAACTGAAGGATGACTTGATGTATGGAGCGGCACCGGAATTAACGGGAGGGAGAAACGGAATATCTCCGAGAAAACCCACTGATATAGTCCGGCACGATTCCCACATGCGAAAATCCGGGGACCGACCCCGCCTGGAATCGAACCCGGATCGCCTTTGTGGGAGGTGAAAGGTCTGATCTCTAGACCACCGTGGCTCACCGATGAAGAGTTATGTACTGAGGTTGAAGAGAAACCTCAGTTTTTGGGGCGGAGGAAAGGTGGGAGCCTTGATAAAACACGTCGACCAACAGCATCGTCTGGCACAATTGCTACGGGTCGAAATGTCTGTCTTCTCTTCACTTCGCACCAGTGTGCATGCACATTAACTCTAGGAGTCATAGAAATCATTAATACCAGCATTTTTTAAAAGAAACACAATATAAAATGCTTTAAGCATACTTCCACGAATTTATTGCAATACAGACAAAATTACGGAAGCCACTTCCGTAAAATTATAGTATTTTCTGTAAGTATTTCCGTGAATTTACGGACATTTTTAACAGTGTTGAGTACTTCAGCACAGATGCTGGTTGGAACCTCAGGGGAAACACGTAAGGTTCGACTAGGCGAGGGTGATGCTGCGGTGGTTCGCTATTGCCGTCCGCAGTATGAGTATGAGGAGGTATCTGTAAATTGTACCTCCCCGGGCAGTATTCGAACCCGGAACCCCGAGTCGACAAGTTAGGAAAGCTAACCAATTTTTTAATTTTTTTTTACGTCCCCCATTTACAGCTTTATTATTCGACAATTCCCCAGTTGTGACTGTTTTATTGACTCTTACATTTGAAGTAACACAACGGACGAACACAAATTTTACACCCTGCCTGAACTGGGAATCGAACCCAGAGCCCGTCGTACCAAAGTCGGCCGCTCAACCAACTGAGCTACGGGAGGGGGGGGGGGTCGGCAAACCACTGAGCCGAGTAGTCGGACTAATTAAATATATAGGCTATTTTTATGTGAATGTAATATTCGATTCGTCCTTGTTCCGTCTATATTTTGGACACACAGCATTCGGTTTCACTTTCGTAGAGTTTTGGTTGTGTCTACCGCCAATTGACGACCTCCGTCTGCTAACCGCTACTGACTCTGCTCTCGAGCAATGTACTGTACGTGAGGAGCTGATCGAGAGGTTGTCAAGTGAAAATTCGAAAACGGGTAAATTTCACTCGGGTTACGTATCATACACATGGAACAAAAATTTAGGCTGACCTACCCTACCATCATGAGCTCCTTGAGGGAATGTAATTGTATATATTAAATGAAAAGGCAAGGCTATCAGGATTGCAGTGGTCGTGCCGGTGTATCAGGTTTGACCAGCACGCCACGCCAATGGAAGTTTATTGATGGCCGGCAGCTGGCATGGCGCCGTCACTGACGTCTACGTGAAATGCTACTTGTTGATGGATGTGGGCACGCGTTCACCTTCTGCTGCAGACGTCAAGCCGTCAACACACTCACAAGCAAGGCGAGCGACACGCGTGTCAAGGATCTACACGATTCCTTCTCGCCAAATGGCCGCCCACGAAAACAAAGAGACACGCGAGTAAAACAGCGACCACGAGGAGCCATAAGGAGCTTCGGAACGGAGACGAAATATATGAGTCTAACACAAAAAAAAATTAGGCGGTATTTAATGCATTGAAACGTTTTTAGATATCTATCTTACCTGGCTGCCAGGTTTACAGACTCATAAAGCGTTACCTCGTACAATTTGCGAGGGATAGTATCATACCCAAGCATTTTTTACAGAATTTGTAGACGCTGTCAGGGTGATTTATTTAAGAGTTTGCATGCAATACTGAACTGATGCTAGAGCTTATAAAGTGGCCAAAATATAATTACTCAAAAAGCTAAAATTACATTTCAGAAACTTGTGACGATATAGTTGCAAAACACTTTCCCATTATGTTTTACTTGTATGCCAGCTAAGTACGGCCTAGCTGTAATTTAAAGAACATTGAAGAAGGATTTTATGATATACCATTATGTCAGTCTGATACCTAGGCTTATTATTTTCTGCCATTTAAGTATATATAATGTTTCAGGTTTTTGGCCATACACACATATTAAGTAACCTATATTTTTTCTCTACTAGTAGACTGACAATGTTAACATCAGGTTATTACTTCCGACGTCTCGAAACACTTCTGTTGCCACTTTTTTAATAAATAGCCTATAATACTTAAATAAACGGAATTTAATATAATACCAGCTGATTTTACACAATTCTCGACTTACTTAGTTAAACAGTGTCACATATAATACATATTATATATATATATAATTAAGTTTAAATTTATCCACTGTACTGATGCGTAGAATGTTCAATAAAGATAAAGCTACAGAAAGAGAAAGTGTTAAAATCAGGGAGTTAGCAAATAAGGGCTATGTACAGACAAAGTGGTTCTCTAACACAAACACTACTATGCAACCAGGGGGTTATAATGTTAAGCTTAGGAAGATTGGCAATAAAATATATAATAATTCAGATATTCATTATGTATAATTGGAACGAAAGCAACGTTACGATCACATTTATTAATTTATTAAATCACTGCCGCTATAGTACGGTAAAAAGGCTTTAAATTTATGGCCATCATATTATATATATATATATATATATATATATATATATATATATATATATATATACCATTGAAAAGGCTACTGTATTTGTTGCTCGAATTCAATTGGCAGTCATCTATACTACTTTGGAAATTCAAAATAAATCAAAATATTATTATTGTATCGTGTCTTATTTTGTACTGGTATACGTTTATAAAATGTATCTATGTATCTTCCGTGTAGTAGTGGGAGGTTCATATATTCATCATCGTGCTTACAATAATCATCTCATTAGTATCATCATCGTCACGAGCTACCGAATCAGATGTAACCACGTGGTGAGAGAAACGACCAGTAAGGTTAACTGGCAATTCACTGTGTTGACCTTTTTCTGCTACGGCTGATGCTGACAAATGTAAACGTTTCAGACTGGGTATTTTTTAAAAATTATGGTGATACACATTCTACTGTAACTCCCCTGATATCAACAGTCTGTGTGAGTTAGAAGGCTGCATCGGTTTTTTGTTGGTGGCATCGGGCTCCAGTGGAAGTTGTTACGGTTAGTCTTACAACCACTTGCCATTTTTTTTGCGTTGTTTGTTTGAAGCATACAACCAAAAATTGCATGAAACGGACCAAGTAAAAGTGTCTCTCCAAAAAGCAAATGGAAAACACTTCTTATTTAAGGTTAAACATTAACTGTTAATTCAATTTCAAGTAGGCAGGAATGTCACTTCTTAAACTATGTCACATTAGAATTTCTAACAAATTTATATAAGATAATAGTTACTTTAACATTATAATTCAACAATCAGAGGAAATTCTCTAACAACTAACTTCGCTAGTCTCTATTTTCCAAAATTTACTATCGAAAATTTATGTACTTGTACGAATAATGTGTTTATTTCATTTTTATAACCGAAGATTATATACAATTGAGGTTGCTAAATGAAAATAAAAAAAATAAAAAAAAGTATCCTGTGAGGGTATTTTACGAAAAAGCAGATGTTATTAACAGTACTATTATTTGGTTTGATCATTTTTTAAATAAATCTGAGACAATACCTGCATAAGTGGAAAGAGATGGAAAACTACCCCTTTGACCCCTGGTTCAAAAACAGAATTTTGTTAAGATAGCCTATATATGAACCATTTTCTAACGAGTCAGGTGCTACGCTATTTTTAAATAAACTGTAGTTACGTGATTTATCCTTGAACGTACTGTATGTGATAGTGAGAGGTATGTGTTTGATGTATGGGTCAGTCACGGCTGATTGTGTGGGTGAGACCTGTTCGTTATACATGAAGTTGCTTTGAAACTACAAGATATATAGCATTAGTTAAGCTACAGAAACCTGAGGAAGAAAAAGAACGCAATTCTTAGCGAGCATATGTGAGAAAAGTCTTCCGGTTTATTTTATATATGCTGGAAGCAATATAAAATAGGCAAGTCTTGCAGACAATACTGGCTTAACGCGTAGATCGCTAAACAGGCACGCCTTTTTTGTTTCTGTTGCAGTATTTATTGGACTTAAGATGGCCGCCTGTTCGAACGTATTTTGCGCGTTCATGTCCAAGAAGAGAGCTAAGGGCTAAAGACTGCACTGACCTGGTTGCCAAAGCATTTCTCAAGTGCGGTGGTGCGATAGGACGCATGATGGCTAACTACCAGTAATTTCTAATAGTCTGGTGGCAGATAAACATACCCGGAAGTGAGGTCCACCCAATTTTTTTAATGCATTTGCTGATTCTTCAAGTGATAGGGGCCTA
Source organism: Medauroidea extradentata (assembly GCA_003012365.1). Classification (NCBI taxonomy): domain Eukaryota; kingdom Metazoa; phylum Arthropoda; class Insecta; order Phasmatodea; family Phasmatidae; genus Medauroidea; species Medauroidea extradentata. Next base: position 26,137 of record PNEQ01107057.1, on the reverse strand, counting down.
CTTAATGAAATTCTACAGGGTGCCACTTTGACACCCTTGAGCAGTATCAGATAGTCAAGATGGCGACTTAGATAGCTCAAAATGTATTTATCGGCCATAATTTCGCATATAGACACACTTAATAATCGTAGTGGTGTCTAATATTATGTTTTTAGTGTCTGGCAATACAAACAACTATTTATTTTGGTGATTTGATTGACTTTCAAACTTTAACATATGTATTAAGCAGATAAATGGGACAACCACTGCTGAAATACAAAATGTTTCATTTCTGTTGCATGTAATGTGAACTACAATCTTTGAAGCAATGACATCTGAGAAAATAGATTGTGTGTTTAAGTGTGGCAAAATAGATACCAACTTTATAAACTGTAGTGCTCAGAGAATCCTAACTATTATTGAGTGTAGCAAACGACGAAAAGATAGTATAAACATTGAACTTGAGCAACTGCTTGATAGTAATGAAAATGCAACAGTGCGGTGTCATAAAAATTGTATTTCAACATACACTTCAAGTACACATATCGAACGCTACTTGAGGAAACACGAAGTCGGCGAGAAGTTAACACACAATGTAACACGGCCTAAAAATTACGTCGTATTGTTAGTGCGCATTTTAGTTTTTAGGAACATTGCATATTTTAAGGTGAAACGTGTATCATGGATATTGACTCAACGAATTCAAGTAGATGGCGACAAGTGAAAATATGCATAACCATAGAGCCATTATCAAACTCTAAAACCTTCAAAGAAAACATATTAGCTGTTTGTGATTCACGTAAGGACGAAGAAACAGCGCAGGTACGCATAAAAATTTCTGGAGCTGTAAGTGATTTGCATGCTGTCGATGCAAGGTACCATGAAGACTGCAGGAAGACGTTCATGGCTGCTCGTTCCATTAAAGCTGCTGTTTTAGGAAATATGCTGGAAGTCACTGAAAAAGACATTGCATTAGAGAATGTTGTTGAGGAAATTATAGCAAACAAGTCACAGATGTGGACATCAATAGACGTCGCCCAATTGTACACCAATAATGGTGGAACAGTTCTCAGTGGTAAAACATTGGTATAACAAATATCAGAAGTTTTTGGACCAAATATGCTTGTTTTAGTTTGTACAGGAACGTCTAATCGGATCATGTTCAAGACAGCTGGAGCTCAAATTCATCGTTTAGTCCCAGTTGAAGATGATGACGAAGTCACTATTAAAAGGGTCGCAAATGTTATTACGAAGGAATCGAAAGAAAGACGCCCATGTATGAATGAGTACAAATTTAAACTTGACAACGACGTCATCGAAGAATCTGTAAACCCCACATTACAGTCATTGCTATCTCACATAACTGAAGTAAATGTCCTTCGCCGCCAGAAGTTATGTTTGGGAACATCATAACAAGCATTGTAGTAAAACATTCAACACCTCTTCTTGTTGCACTTGGAATCTTGGTCCGAGAAAAGCACATAGTTGACAAACTATCGCAGTTTCACGTACCTTGTACCTATAATGAGTCATTACGATTTAAGGCATGAGCAGCAAAATCATGTGCGAACGAATTTTCGTGTATTGGTAACTGCGAAGAAGGCCTTGTTCAAGTCGTTGCCGAGAATTTTGACGCTACAATTGCATAACAGAATGGTATTAGGTCAACTCACGCTTTGGCGATGCTAGTCACTCAACAACGGACGGCACTGAACTCTGAAAGAAAAGACACAATCCGAAGACAGACAAAAGGAGAAAGGAAAGCTGACAACACATCTGCTATTGTTGTACACATAACTTATATTTCGAATTTCTGTGTGCCAATGTTGGAACTCCAGAAACACCTGAGTACAGTGGTAATAATACAGCGTTAGCCCCCGATGAAGGACAAATATCAAGACCCGAAACAATAGCTAAATACACTCCTTTCATTGATATGACACCATCAGATCCTGTGACCATTAATACTGCAATGGTTGAAGCAGAAACACTGACAAAGCAGTCAGAACCAGGTTATGACAGTCTTCACACTTGATCAGCAATTATATAAAGTTGCTGTGAATGTAATGTGGACGTATCCAGATCAACTCTCTAATTTCATACCTCGTTTAGAAGGAATGCATTCATTTATGAGCTTTGTTGGTTATGTTGGCTTGCACGTCCTAGGCCTAAAAGTACGAAGCATTAAGGACGACACAGCATGCGCTTCACGTCTCCCACTAGCCTCTAGGTGCAAGTCCCTGAACTAGCGTGCTGTCTTCTTGCCGATAATTCGCCTCTTGAGATATCCAGTGGAGAACCTGTAAGTGTATGATGTAATATTATAGGTATAGGTGTATTCTAATCTCATATACCTTTCCATCGATTACGTGCGAAGATTTTCATACCGAGAAAGGACCGGAAAATATTTTCGCCATTTTCGGCAGCGTAAAGATAAACTTCAGAGACCCATTGAGGACCTGAAACTGGTATACAGGTACAAACGAAAGGTGTGTGTCGAGGAAGATGAAACAAGCAAATAATGCTAAAAATCATAGTTCCGGAAACTAATGGTTTTCCCAATGTTGCACATTACATGGTACAACAGGGACGCTATAATACCAGTATTCCCGAGGATCAAAACGTCAAAATGCTGAACATGTGGACGAAGACATTACAAAAAGTGTTCGAAATGGGCGCCGTTTATGTGAAGGCAGGCCTCAACCGTCTTCGTACCGATGCCAGTGCACGTTCAAAAATTCCAGGTGTGTTCCGAATGTAGTGGCAACCATCCACAATGTGTTCCTGTAGTTCGTGGACACTATCAACATGGTTGGCAACACCTAAACGTTAAATATCCCCTCATAAACAATCCAACTGGTTCAAGTCGGGGGACCTGGGAGGCCATGGTATCGGCAAGCCACGACCTATACACCTGTTGTTGAATATACGTGCGACGTTTTCCCGAACAGCCACGTGGAATTGTGCCGGAGCACCATCGTGCATGCCTGGTACAGACGGCGGTAATTTTTTTTTTTTTTGCAAAATTAGTAAATTACCATTATTGCACGTGTCCATACATCGAAACGTGAAAACCGTCGTTTTCTGGACCTATGTTTACTAGCATTATTTGCTTGTTTCGTCGTTCTTGACACACCCCTTTCATTTGTACCTATAATTACCAAACATCCTGTATACGCCTGTAACTTTCTCTGAAGGCTAGCAGACATCAATTACGCTCGTTGAGCAGTTTAGTGTAAACTTGTACCAAATATAACTGTGTACGCCGTTCGGTGGCCTGGGCAGACGGCCTCCTTAATAAATTAAGTGGTAGAGAGTTATCTCAATGGTTCAAAGTAACCCGGGTTCACAGTAGGTTTACATGTAAGTTGGCGTATATATGTCGGGCCTACGTGACGTTAAAGGTTATTGGATTCTATGATGCTCGAAATATAAAATTCTAATTTAAGAGAAAATACGCTGTTATTATGAATCGTGAAGCGATAAATGGTTAATAGACGAGGGCACTTGGTAGTTAGTGTAAAGATGACCAGGGTTTATATGTTTTCTCCGGTGCTACTGTTGGCACAAGGTATGATTTTAACTGACAGCTTTCCACAAAGAAAGTTGTACAATCATTGTCGTGGGGAAGGCTTCTTCGAAGCACTTCTGCAGTGTACTGAGCCTTCATTTCACCACTGCTACACGCATATATTATTTCATTCACCTGTATACGTCTTCAGACTGGTGGAGGAATAGACATGTGTTCTATTACAGAAGCCAGTGTTTTTTCATTATTCCTGATGCAGGAAGTAACATTCTGGAACATGTCCTCAGTCAACTGATGGAAGGAACTACACATAAAATGTATTATTTTTTATGTTTTAGGCAAAGGTAATGTTAAACATAAAATATGTATTTCTTATTCGCCTGACTTATAACAATAGCATGAAAATAAAACGAAAATAAACCACAATGGAATAATAAGAAATACACGAACTCTTTACAGAATGAAGCAATGCAGAAGAGTACGGAATGAGCGCAGAGATTGAACTCTAAAACTACATGAAAGCCTAGCAATCAATTAAAAACATAAATAAAAAATTATTAAAAGCAAAAAATAAGTAAAAATGAAAGGAAACTAAGTTTGTGCAACGATTATTTACACAAATTCACCTCATATGTCTGAAAAAAAAATAGAAAATCATCTTGGGTACTGCTTTCGCCTTGCTATTATTGGTGGAAGTAGATTCTGTTTTATTTTGCTGCTCATATTTATTTATTTATTTGCGTTTTGGTTTATCGTTTGCCTGTGATGTGTATACATATTTTTTAGTCTAATAATTGCACCCATTTAACACATTTTCTCATTATTTTCGTTTTCTTAGTCCAATAATTATTTAAGAGAGGTTTTTAGCCGGTCGACGCTCAGTTAGGTATGGTGACGATTAAACAATTCTTAAAATTCAGTTATGATGACATAATATGGTGTTATTTAATTACATCTGTATCAGATAAAAATATATAGGAACACTATGTACTAATACAGTTTTCAAAATACAGAAAGAATTAAATTATAGTTCCTATGAAAATACTTGTAAGACATATAACAAAAACCGTGGGGCACATAAAACAGATAATTGCTGTAGTTCGCCTATTTCTAACATATTTACTGCACAGAAAATGATATCAAATATTGTATGAGTTTCCTCAACGACTGCTAATCTATTTTTCTTAGTGTTATCAATTGCGTGCGTCCCAAGTTGTTTGTTTTAAATATAACATGTGTTTTCATTTCATACGAAAAACTTTTTTATACTATTATGTAAGGTTTTAAAATCGTGGTATGTTATTTGGTTTTTTTTTTATTAAAAGTACTATTTTCTGCTAATTTATCTTATTTGTGTATCAAATTTTAAAATTGATTTTAAACAATAAAGTTTGTACCGTACAAAAAAAAAAAAAACAAAGAAACAGAAGGACATGAAAGCGAATAATCGTGCATTTTCATCTAGTTACGAGTTATATACATACATCATCGGAAAGGTAGTTTAAAACCGATTGCAAAATGTGTACCGAATAAATTAAATAAAAATTTCGTTACATGGATATATATATATATATATATATATATATATACATACATACACACAACACACGCACTGGTTTTCCAGAAACAAACGCATAGTAAGCAGACCACGCGAATCCTGGTGTACATCTGAGACGAAAATGTTAGTGGCAAAATTATGCTCGACAGCATTTTAAAGGCTCAATGCAGCAACATATCACTGTAGTTAGTTCCATCTTGCGCTCAAAAGTATCTTACTTATCTTACTACTATTGTTATGACCTGCATATTATGGGCGCAGGTTCAAATCCCGAGCAGTCCAAACATGATTCTACGTTTACTTTACGTAACATACATAAAATAACAGGCTACCTGGACATGGAGCTCAAGAGGTGACTTTCTCCTTGCAGTGTTGCTACATTGTGCACGTAAAATGTCGTCGTACAACATTTTGCCCGATTTAGACTAGGATTCGCGTGGTGTAATATTTATAATGCGGTTATTCTGGACATCCAGTATTTTCTGTGTGTGTGTGTGTGTGTGTGTGTGTGTGTGTGTATATATATATATATATATATATATATATATATATATATATATATATATATATATGGTGTGTGTGGTGTTGGGATAGTTCGTTATCTATGTTCCTAGTTTGTTCAAGGTTAGGTGAATGGATGTATCAAGTGATCGTGAATTACAATTATTAATGCCACTTAATTTCAATGATTTTTTTTAAATGAGTAACGATTTACAAAATAAAGAAACATACATTCGAAACATACTGAGGCCTTATTATTCGTTGTTTATTTCAGGTACACGTTTTAATACTCTATATATCAAGAGAAGAGACGTTGTGAATATCAAGAAACATTCTAGGAGCGATGTAGTATTAGAACAGTTAATTTCTTCACGGAAGAAGTGATGAACAAAACATATGTGATCAATAGCTTTTGGGAGATTTAGAGAACTAATTGTATTAATTGAAGTTACAATAATTATTTTTCAGTGTCAACTTACGTCACCTCAGTGAGATTACGAGCCGAAGGACAATCACAAGCCTCAAAGTTTCTAAAATAAATATTTAAAATAACGGCACACGAGAAAGAATTAGAACTGCAACAGCTGTAATGTCCGGTAAAAATGCTCTAGCTATTTTGCGGAAGTAAGCTCCTGACAAATTTCACTCCTGTGAATGTGTTCAAGCAGCTAAGAAGCTCTGCTATCCCGCGGATATAAAAGTGACAGAAGATGACCTCTCGTACCTTTGTAATCTCTGCTGAACCACGTGACGGAGCGCCTAGTTATGGCAGTGCATCCTGTCGTTGAGGCAAAAAAAAAAAAAAAAAAAACGAGATGGGCAAAGAAAGTAAGATTCTTCTGTGTAGAAAATTGATAAGTAAAGGCAAGCAGACCTAGGCACAAATTAAAATTTGCCGTGAGGCAAAGTGTGTAATGCGCTGGCCGAGACAACTTCAAAACAGCAATGCTATATGTTGCCAAATCTCAAAATAGTTAACAATTTTGAAGGAATGACTTTAATAGAGAAATACTTACTCACAACGTAGGATTCGGCTTATTTAACTTACACGGATATATTACAATGTTTACATTTAGTTTGCACTCTACATACAAGTTACCAAGTTAAAAATTGACATGCTCGAGAATTTAACAAAGAAATAGTTACACAAAGGAACCTACAATTGAGAATGGGGTTTAGAGGTCGCTGTGTCTTGATTTTTGACGTACTAAAACTCAGATCCGGTTATAAAAATTACTAAAACATAGCAAGACGCTTCTTTCAAGTCGAAGACGTTTACGGTAATGTAACAAATATTAGCGAGGGAATATTTATCAATATTAAATCATCTTAGGAGTATTTAGTTGGCGTGGCCGGGATCGTGGGTGATGGTGAATGCGGTACATTTTAAACAGTTTACGCTGAGTTACAAGTTTATGGGCACCAACTAACTAGTTCCTTTGGTTAGCTCGAGATGTGATGCGAGTTCGAGGCGCTGCCCCGTCCCGTGAAGGCCTGTCGAGCGTTATGAAGGTAGCTGGAGAAGGCAACTTAGTGCGTGGAACGTTAAGTACCACGTGGCAACTGAATACCGTGAATTCCATAAAACTTCCGTGGGCAGCTCATGGCGCTTGCCAAAATGAGATTGAATAATCGAGGAAGGTTTACCAAAGTACATGAAACACACTGATGTTGACGGTTTAAGGTCGTCAGCCTTATGCTCCCCCGTGAAGTGGGGTACGAGGGAGGGCAATCACAAAACACGCATAGTTCCATTGTAAATAACATAGGGTTTATTGTACACGCAATCTGATGCAATGAAATTAATCTACTCTTCACGAAGCGGGCACGGGTCTGTAGCCACCCGTTAGCTTACACAGAAGAACGTGCGTGAGCACGTGAAATTTAAATAGTAAAGTTACGACGTGGCGGGCGGAGTCTCCCACGCGAACGGTGTCTCGGGAGCACAGCAAGAAAATAAAACGTTCCGGTGAGTTAAAATTAAAACTATTGCACACTACCTGGCTCGAACAAAGAGTGAGGTCCCTCGAGTCTGGGGCACTGGCGACGCGCACGACCATTCCTTAGGCCCGCTGAGAGAAGATTGGCTAGCTAGCCCTCGCGTTGGGACCACGTCCGGCCGGGAAGGTTGGCTAAAGTTTCCCTGCGTGATAGGTGAAATGCTCATAAAAGTTAAACAATGGGATGGTGTTATGTATCAACCAGCTATGAGCCAATTATTAGTTGTAAATAAAAATGTATTTAAAGGTTCTCAACTTCGAACAATTCTTACGAGAAGTAGGCCTATTGTAGCCTTGTAAAAGAAATATTTGAAACACGCTACTGGACCAAAATACTTTTTAAGACAGTTTTAAAACTGAAAACGTTTTCACCTGTATTACTTAACAATATCGATTGGTGCATAGCTGGTTGATCCATAACGCCGTCCATATTGGTTTCACATGTACTGGAGGTGCGTTCTAGCATGTTTTAAAATGAGAGTCCTACTGAATAATAACGTAGGCACACTAACACTTAATAGTTACATAAAACACACGAATAAAAATTAATAGAGAAAATTCGGAAAGTCAACTGTTATTCCTGGCAGTCTGTAAATTGCTCAGTGCCTTCACTTAATGATTATGACTGGTGAAATTCTTAGTAATGAATGTATTTTAATTTACTTAAAGCTTGGCGTATAAGAATTACGTGTGAGAAACATAAATGTTTTGAGGTTGGCCGTTCTGACTTAGGTCTGGCTGATAGAATGTTCTAGAACAGGAAACGACTGGTATTTCACTTGATACAAAATTAATATAGTTAAATAAAAGGAAATAGAGTTTTCCACACGTATTTAATCCTTAAACGCGGGTGGGTTGATTCTCTGTTTCTTTCCATACCCGAGGGTAAAGATGACGTTGCACCAGGCTGCACTGGTGCAGGCGGTTGGTGCACTACAGGTAAGTGTTCCGCACCTACCTCGTGGTGGTGGCACGATAACGGCTATAGGCTGTCGACGTCATAGTGGACACGAAATTTATATGAACAGATAATCGCTGTTCGCATACGATACAGCAAGATATTAAGTTGACGTATAAATGTCCTGTTTTCCTTCAAATACGTAAATAGGGTCTACTTAATTCACAAGACTGGCATTTTTATAGTTTGCGTTGTTATCATCAGGGCAATTAACATAATAGTCAGGCGGGAGGTATAAAAAAGCCGGCATAATTTCCCTACTCCATTTTCGCTCTTAAATTTATTTGTTTACAACACAAATAATTGGATTTCATACCTGTTCAAGTTTGCAAATGTAACTTAGTGTATACAGGATGACTATAAACACAAATGTGACAAAATGAAAAAAAATATATGCCGTATAAATACACATTTTTTTTTCGGCGCAGAATAAAATCAACCACTTAAAATTCACCAAATACTAAACTATATGTTAATACATGTCAGTATGATCAGAGTACAATGAGGTTGGGCCATAAAAAGTATCAAATATAAGAAGAAGAAATAAGATTGGACTATCATATAGTAAATCATGACTTAAAGTTAATACAACATTTCGGTGTGATGTGTACAAGGTTGATATATAAAATATTTTGACATAAATCGTGACATCCACACATATCAGTACAAGGCACTTCACTGGCAAAACATCTGCAACTGCTTGTACCACAACACTTGTCCTTAGCTGTACATCCACACTTCTGCAGCTCAACCAGAGCTTTTGGGACTGCCGGGTTAATGCACATTACTGGTTTCAGGCCCTCCTCAGTTCTCGTCCATTAGTAGTTCGTAGGCGTTGGTGAACGAGGACATGGCACTACAGACATTTCCCACGTGAGAGCCATACCGTAGGCATGGATGTGCCCTTTGTTGATTCTAACTGATGTCCTTCCTTTCCGGTTTGGGCATTACTTGAGGGACAGTTGTACCCACATCATATACAACATGTGCAAGCATTGGCTGCACCAGATTTTCCAGGCCGGGTTGCCTACTGTCAAATGCTCCTGGCAGAATGTGGGCGAGATCCACAGTTCCTCGGGCACGTTTTCTTTACAGACGAAACATGCTTCACTCAAGATGGTATCATGAACATCCACAATACACACGTGTGGGCTTATGAGCACCCACATGCTATCATTGAGACAGCATATCAGCGGAGATACTCCATTAATGTTTGGGCAGGTGTTATTGGTGATATGTTGCTTGGGCCTCATGTCCTACCTGGCCGACTTACTGGTCGTGCGTACCTTCATTTCCTGCAGCACGAACTACTCGACAGTTTGGATGATGTACCTCTTGGTGACAAGATGTGCATGTGGTATATGCATGATGGTGCTGTGGCAAATTTCCATGTGGATGTTCGGGAACACGTCGAACGTATGTTCAACAGGTGTATCGGTCGTGGCTTGCAAATACAATGGCCTCCCAGGTCTCCCGACTTGAACCCATTGGATATTTTTATGTGGTGATATTTAAAAGCTTTGTTATATGTCATCCCTGTTGATAGTGTCCACTAACTACAGGAACGCATTGTGGATGGTTGCCACTGCATTCGGAAAACATCTGGAATTTTCGAACGTGTACGGGCATCAATGTGAAGACGTGCTGAAGCCCGCCTTCACATGAACGTCGCCCATTTCGAACACTTGCTTTAATGTCTTCGACCACATGTGCAGTATTTTGACTATTTAATCCTCGGGAACACTATTATTATAGCGTCCCTGTTGTAGCATGTAATTTGTCATATTGGGAAAACCATTAATTTCCGGAACTATGTTTATCAGCATTCTTTGCTTGTTTCATCTTCCTCGACACTCCCCTTTCGTTCGTACCTATAATCACCAAATACTCTGTGTGTGTGTGTGTGTATGTATATATATATATATATATATATATATATATATATATATGTGTGTGTGTGTGTGTGTGTGTGTGTGTTGTGTGTATTATGTGCCGGTGTGCATCGGAGGGAAATAAATTAATGAAATGGAAGAAATAACATGCATGCCCAAGTGTTCAGAGTCGCCGAAATTCCTGCTCAACACGGCCACGTATAACAGCAACAAAGTAGCAAAATAAACAAACGAACAGGTCAATAAAGCATGCAATTGGAAGCGTTGTACAAACAAATAAACACTTGAGGAAAACCAGGACATAAGCATATGATACAAAAAGTTTCAAATGAAAATGTAAGATGACTTGCAATAGAAATTAACCTTAATAAAATACTTTAAAATTGTTAATTCCCGGCGCTTGAGCTAGTGGATTTGGTGTTTCGTCACAGCTTGGAATGTGTGCATTCGTCTCCATTCACCAGCATGGAGTGTGGGAACTGTGTGTGTTCATCTCCGCTTCCCGTTTCACTCACCACCATTACCTTTGACGCCAGGACAGCTAAGTACCATCGGGGTGTTGTACCTTATATACTTGTTTTCATGAATTTAATATTTAATATTTTTCATAAAGAAGCTTTACAGACTTCTAGAAGATTCATGTCATGATTCTGACAATTTGTTTTGTAAACAGGAATACAATATTAGTTTTTTTTGTGCTATTATTTGTAAGCAATATAATACTTTTTTCTTTTATGATTTAAAAATTTGTATTTTAACTTTCGTAAGTTAATCTTATGTGGAGTACACCTTTTATTAATTTTATCGTTTGCGCATAAACTAATTACATCATTTCATCTAATCTTATAGACCTACGTGCCTATTAACCTGTTAAGATCATGCTATACCATTATGTTTGTTTCCTTTTGAAAAGAAAACTTTTAAATTATTAATAAATAACAAATTATCTTATGCAACATTCCCTCTGGGAATTGACAATTTAAAAATATTTTAGTAAGGTTAATTTCTGTTTCAAGTCACTTTACATTTTTATTTGTGCGGTGTGCTTATGGCCTAGTTTTCCTCAAGTGTTTGTTTGTTTATCACTTCCATTTGTACGTTTTATTGTACTGTTCGTTTGTATATTTTTCTACTTTGTTACTGTTTTGCGTGGCTGTTTTGAGCAGGAATATCGGCGATACTAAACACTTGGGTATGTATGATATTTCTTCAATTTCATTAGTTTAATTCCCTCCGAAGCACATTGGCACAATACACACACACGCGCACACACTTTTTCGTCTCCAATTTAGCCCTGGATTCGCATAGTGTACTTGAGGCCTCGCTCTTTAGTTTCGCAGTGGTTTCGAAAATATTTTTTAACGCAATTTAATACATGTATCAAAAATTCATTCTGGCAGTTTTAACACGTATATAGCATCGTGTGTAACTGAATTTTTCTGTTGCAATATACCAAACGGATTTTTAGTTTTTTTTTTTTTGCCCCTGAAATATCTCATTTTTTGTTTTAAAAATAAGCCAAAATGAAACAAAATAATTTTTTTCTAGCAAATGGCACACTTTATTAAAAAAAAAAAAAAAGCTCTGGCAAAATTGTGTATCGTGTGACTGTACATAGTCTGAAATTATTTCAAAGCAATTGGTTAAAAAATATTCGAGTTATTTGCAATTGTTTGAAATAATTGAAAGATCATGGCCTTAATCATCAGAAGCACTCGTGTTCTCGGACCCATGTGTCTGTGCCTAAAGACGGGAACAGAATCCAGTTCCCGAAACGTCCCTTACATCCGTTCTTGTCTGGAAAACTTGTTTGTTTTGTTTCGCCTCTTCGTTGAATCACATTTTTGTGATTTACATATTTTATTTGACTGTCATTTTGTTTTGTGTTCGTGTCTGGATAACTACAGTGTTTTGATTTGTGGTTCACGCGTTTTATCTATTTTTCCTATTGCTAAAGCAAACCTCAAACCTATGCTGTCTGCCTTGGTGATGTCTGTTTTTTATTGTTCTTTTTTAAAATGTTTTAGTTGTCCTTGTTTTGTTTGAATCTACTCCATTTATAATATTTTATACTGTTAATGTATAATGCTGACTAAAGCATACCCTGCTTATTAATTTTCCCAATTATCTTTAATTTTTATTAACTGACATCTTTGTCGCAACGGAGCATGTCTACTTCCCGTAAAAATAGACAGTGTTAATGAAAATATTCACAAGATAGTAGAAAGAATCATTGAGCTAGTGCATATAAAAATTGAGTTTTCAGAAAAGAAAATTGAACGATTCTCTCAAATGGTGGACCCGAAAATTGACGATGTCAGCGAATTGGTGGATCATGAAATTAACAGTGTTTGTGAAAGTGTAGAAATTTTCGATAAGAAAATCGTAAATGTGAAAGACGATCTGCAGAAAGAGATGAGTATCCTTAGGACGGAACGAGAAGAATTTCTACTGCGACATATTGTTGGGCAACCGACATAGAGTTGCGTCAAGCATTGCGTCCGGCAGCACCTTTACCGTGAGAGATTCCCTAGCCCGGGCACTGGAATAAAGGTCGGCGTGGTAGGTGCCAATGAACTGGCGAGTGGTGCGAGCAGCGACATTAACAAGTAATGAAGAATGTAACATCATCAAGAATTTACCGAATAAATTAAGACTGCGATGAATGTCATTTCTAACAGATTTGGTGTTTGGAGCCCATCCCCGACCACAAAAGCCACCAGAGAGCTGGGAGAGTGGACGACCAGGACACCTGAGAACCGAGTGCCGACGATATCAGCGAGAGAACCATGGTCGAGAACCAACTGAGGCCAACCAATTTGTAAGAAATTCGGGAAACATGTATACGCTCGTCTTGAGGACAAAGGTCGGTGAGGCCCCGCAACTCCTCCAAGTATGGTAGGTGAAACTAGTATTTATTGCATTGCTGGTAGAAGGTATCATGGATGATGTACTTTATCACGTGGTCATAAATACAGGGGCGAGCATTACTGCTATCAGGCCAGACAAATGGTCTTTCCTGCAATAATAAAAAAATCGAAACATCAGACAGTACCTTTTGACAATGGTAACAGGTAAGACCGAACCAGTGATAGGGAGAAAATAAGTACAGAAAAAATTGGGGGATCTAATGTTAAAGCATTAAGTCTACATAGCAGATATTGCAGGTACATGTTTATTGGGGCTAGATGTACTGCACCAAGTAGGATGCTGTGTTGACACTCTACTGTGGATCCTGAGAGCTAGTAATGATAACACAACCAGAATTATCGTCCCCAGTCAGCTGTCCAGTAGTTTTCAGTCAGGCCACTGCGCTGCCAGCAGCCAGTGAAATTGTGATACCAGGATACTGTGTGTGTATATTAGGGAGGCTCTTAGGGTTGATTGAACCTATGAGTAGAAGGATTAACCTCCCTGATGGAGTACGTGTAGCATAGAATAAAGTTTTATCATGCTTGGATAACTTACTAGTTTGGATGATAAACTTAACTGAAATGGCAATATTTCGTTATTAGGGCGCCATAATTCGGTTGTACAATCAGGTTTTCCAGATAACCGAAACTGACCTAAGGTGTTAAGGAAGAACCATGTTAAATATACTCTACCAGAACCACTTATAAAACTTCTAGAGAGGACAAAAGAAAACCTGAACTGAAGACAAGGGAATGCTGTTGCAGAACTCTTGATGAAGAACCGAAATTATTTGTTATGTGGTTCACATGATTTTGGTAGGACATTTGTCACGTGCCATTATGTTTATATAAGAGAGGCCAGAGCTATCAAGCAAACCCTTAAGCGTCTGCCTCTGGCCTCGCATGAGGTGGTTAATGACATTCTGAAGGAAATGAACGATCTAGATGTAACAGGACCATCAACAAGCCAAAGGTTATCTTCCATTGTTTTGGATAAAAAGAAAGCAGGTTCCACAAGTTTTGTGTAGAATACTAGCGGCTGAATGATATGACCAAAAAGTTCTCACCACTTCTTTGGAAAGATGACACATTACACAGCCTGGCAGGGTTCCAGTAGTTCTCAACCTTGGACCTGAAAAGTGGTTACTGGCAATACGAACTGTCACTAGAGGATAGAGAGAGCTGTATTTTCTGTACAATGAAAAAGGACTTGGCAATTCCTGGTAGTGCCTTTTGGACTATGCAGTGACATTCGAACAACTAATGAATGTCTGGAAATTTGCCAGGCTTATTTAGATGACATTTTGGTCATCACAGGAAAGACACTCGACGAGCACATTACATCTTTATTTGGTGCTTCAGAAGGTAAAAAATAGCTAATTCCTAAAAAGTGCAATTTACTGACAAGAAGAGTTAATTGTCTGGAGAATATTGTGTCAGCTAAGGGAAGACGAAAGCAATCACAAAATGGCCACAGCCAACTGATCGGACTCAAGTAAGAAGCTTCCTTGGCCTGTATTCTTATCATCGTCGTTTTGTGCATGAGTTTGCCACACTCGCAAAGCCATGACATGAGTTAAATGAGAAGAAAAGAAAATCTCTCTGGCCTCACGAATGTGAATAGTCATTCACAAAATTAAAGGAAATTTTGGTTTCTCCTCCTATCTTATGAAACCATAACAGTAAGGGTACATTCATTATGGACACAGGTGCAAGCAATGTGGGGATTAATGCAGTGTTGTCACAGATCCGGGATGGCAAAGTAATGCGATTAGAATATTTAAGCAAAGTACCACATGAGTCAGAAAGAAATTACTGGGTTACTCGCCGGGCGATTCTGGCAATGGCTATTTCACACTTTCACTATTACTTATATGGAAATAATTTTATTCTATAAACAGATAATGCTTCGTTATGCTTGTTACTGAATTTCAAAAACCCAGAAGGATAAAAAGTTCGGTGTATACAGCACCTCCAAGATTACTATTCCGAATTGCAGGACATACCTGGATGCTTACACTACAATGTTGACGAACTGTCCAGGAGGCCATGTGAACTAATGTGCACCAACTGCTCGAAGATCAAGAATCCAAGCGTTCACAACTGACTATGAACCTTCTATCTTTAGTCATGAAAATATTGATGAATATCAGAGGAACTACTCAGCTCTTAGTCCAATAAAAATCAAAGAAAAAGATCAATACCCAGAGTGGGTTAAGCTTTCTACTCAAAGTGCTATAACAAAGGCATACTGGGCACAATGGGATTGTATAGCTTTGAGAAATGGTATGCTGTACTGGAACTGGAAAAGCGCACATGACAAACTAAAAACATATACAACTGGTACTCCCAGAAATTAGAGTTCTAAAAGGGCTGAAGGAACTTCATAGTTCAACAGCTGTAAGACATTTTGGAATGCTCAACAAAGTTAAATTGTCATTCTATTGGCTACATTGCAGTGTTGGTGTTGAGAGGTGGTGCAGAGCATGTGATACCTATGCTACAAGGAAGAGATCATTAACAAGGGGATGAAGTCATCTTCAGAAATACATTGTTGGAGCCCTATTTGAGATGATGGCATTAGACATTTTGTGTCCTTTGCCAGTGACGGAGAGGAAAAATCGGTACATATTGGTGGTGCAAGACTACTTCACAAAGTTTCCTGAAGCCATCCCAATACCTAATTGCTGTGGCTGATGTAATAATGGAACATGTTTTCTCGAGATTTGGAGAACTACTCGAACTTCATTCTGACCAGGGCCACAATTTGAAGCCAAGCTATTCAAGGCGGTGACAAAAATTCTGGAAATAAAGAAGACACAGACTACGCCGTTGCATTCTCAGTGTAATGGACTGATCAAGCAGCTGAACCATAACTTGGAACAATATCTGTCCATCTTTTGGCCGCTAATCAAAAGGAACGGGGTTCCGAGATGCCCCTATTCCTTCTCGCATACCGATCTGATGTCCACATAGCAACAAGTGTAGCACCTTCGAAGATGCTGTTTGGGAGAGAGCTACATGCTCGTGGTGATCTGCTGATGTTTAGGGGACCAACAGAAACAAAGCAACCTGCTTCACCGATTGTGTATAGCAGTAATCTGCCTCGCAAGTTGGTCACCATCCATGACTTTGCTAGGCAACATTTGACTGTTAACAGTGGCCGGATGGAAACATGGCATGATTGGAGAAAACCTTAAGAAACATTTTAAGTAGGCAGCTGGTGCAGCTGCACAACCTAGAGTGACCGAATAGATACTGTCCTAAACACAGAATTGTTAGGAAGATCCTTACGAGATGGCTAAAAAGATAAATGATTTGATTTTCCAGATAGCCTGTTGGAGCTCTCTGGTAAGAAAACCCAAGGTTGTTCATATTGATAGACTAACTCTCTATGATGAGCTCGGGATGAGCAGACATAAGGAGGGGGCAGTGTTGCGAGCCGCGACTATCGTGCGAGCAGCGTAAGTTAATTTCTGTGGTGGTAGGATAGACAGGATTTCAGCGATGTACTATGTAGCTCATATTTCCCTTCGTACCTTGAAGAAGCAGCGAGCTGCGCGCCTATCTCGAGTTTTGTAAACTCTCTGATTACATTAAATATCACGGCCTGGATAATTCGTTTAGCTACTCACTGCTTCTTGTCCTGCCTTGACTCTGTGTGACATGTTTCTCGTAGCTCCGAGACAGAGAATTACCACGATATTTCTGGACTCTTGGTAAACAAAGTATAAGGGAGCTGGACCATAGGCTGGGGGGGGGGGGGGGGTTCTTCCTAGAGGCGCCTTGTGAGCGAGTGAGGGGATCATGGTGACAGTTTGTGAGTGGTACTCATAGACATTCGGTGGTATTGTATGCTGCGAGGAGTAGTGTAGACGAAGGTGTTCTGAAACACCAAGAGGATGATCGGGGTGCTCCTAGTTGTGATGATGGGTCCTCCATTTCCGAGTATTTAGAAAAACAGTTACAAACTGAGGGCGTGTATAGAAGACTGATACTTTATTGTTTTGAATTTATAAATATTATTTATGTAGTAATATTTTCTAACTTAAGTATTTGTTTATTTGACAGTAACTTATGATATTCTCGTGACTGTAACATTGATCATTAGTGACATTTAGGCCGGTATTCTTAACGTTTTATAAGGGTTTAGGTTCAGGACATTACTTATTCATGACTAATCTGTGATATTTCCTTGCCCTAAGATAATTACGCATGCGCAGTACGCTTAGCCCTACAGACGGCTACACACGTTACAACGTAACATACCGCTTGCTGGACGAATATTGTTTTTAATAATAAAAGAGAATACATAAACAGTCGAACCATACAGAAAATGAGACTCCATGCCAGCAGGAATACTAAATAATAACCCACTAGCATTTCAAAATCCCAAATAATCTAAAATCAACATATTTCTGATTTACAAAGCATTGCAGTATACGTCCTTTCCCCCCCCCCCCCCCCGAAAAGTGTAATGTAATAGATTCGTTAGCACAGACGTTAGGGCGTCGGACCGGTAATTATCTTATTCGGGTTAGAATCCAGGTGCCTGCGAGTTTTTCTGTACTTTTTTTATATTATGTAGCACAATAAGGTAAAAATGAAACCAATGTTTATTTCCATAAATATAGTTTCTAAACATTAAAATAACTCACAAATATGTTGACATGAATAAATAACCATTGTCGATGAATATAATTTTTTCCCACTGTAAATTGCAGTCAGTATTTAAGAAAACCACGTCTAGTGTACGGAATTGAATGACTTGACTTTTTTTTGTTCTTAGTGCTCAAAAATTGAAAGAATATTGAACGTACGATAAATAGGCACCTTTTGTAAACCGGCCTACTTAGAAAATATGCAAATGCAATTGTTATATTATGTTGTTTTAAACACATATTTATGAGATACGATACGTTTAACTTACATTCAGAAGTATTGACTACTATGTTGTTATTTACAAACATTGCAATATTTTTAAAATTAATTTCCGAAATAAAATTGTTACTAGTAAAATAAAATGAATTTCGTTTGTATTTTTTACGTGAAGGACTCGTTGCATTTAATCTACGCTACGTCGTGTTAGATAAAAGTTTCATAAGTAATTAAATGTGTTCACGATAAATTCATATACGAAAAAATAAAATAAATAAAGCTGTAATAGGATGTTTCCAAAACATCTAGCGTGCTATAAATACAGTATTTAAGCTTTCAAATTTGTAAATACATCACGATTCTCATGCCGCTGTAATTAAAATCTTACTTAAACACATGAAAACAAATTACCGATTAGTAAAAGTCTAATTCAAAAATCCGTTTGTACGACAGAAAATCTGCTCGCTGGTTCAGTGGCTTGCGCATAGGGATGATAGGACATTTAATAGGCGTGTCAATGCAACTCTTAATGTAATCTTTTATTTCGGTCCTTTGTTGAGTGGAAAATCTTAAAGGTAAGAGAACACATTAAAAAAATTACAGTTTTATTTTTAAAGTACATTAAAAAAATTACAGTTTTATTTTTAAAGTAAACACACTTGTACACTAATCTGCGAATGATGTGTGCATATATCGAGAAAGTACAAGCTTAACTAATAAGACCACTTTCCTCAATTTGGTGCAAATAAACAAAAACTTCACATTGATCATGTAGAGATAAACATACAAAAATATAACTTTGTTTCTTCATCTGATGCTATCTTCTAACATAGTAAACCTACAACAATTGGAACTACTTAAACCAAAGTTTGAAAAATAAAGGTTTTAAAATTCAATTTTCTTAGCTTCGGCCCAGTTGTTACAGAAAAAATAAATAAATTCATGACACGGAATCTTGGAAAATAGAGTACGTTCTTTATTATAAACTTTGAATCGTCAAATAACATTAAATACGTTATTCCCTTCTTAGTTATGCGGGAAAAAGTGTGTTAATTTAACGTGGCGATAACTTATCAAAAATAAGTTGATAATATGTCCGCAAATTTTTCTGTGAAGTGAATTATAGTGGTAGTAATGTTAAACTGAAAATAATCATAAAATTCAATTTCTTAAATTGTAAAGCAAAGTAACACTCTGAATAGTGTCAAAACAATTAAAGATCAAGTAATTTTATTGTTATTAAAAGAAGAAACAATTTGAAGTTAATTTTAAACTATAAATTATTTCACGGAACCAATGAAATTACATTTTCGAATTACTTTATCATAAATTTCTCCACGCGGTACTAATAAAATCTATCCTGAATCACACACTATTTAAAACTGAATATGACACACCAAAAATACGTTAATATCAAACATATAAATCGAGTTTTGTGATTTTCAGATGCGTGGTTAGTGTAGATAACTCACGTGATCAAAAAAGCATAGGTACCCACATTGCCAGCGCTTTGATAGGCTAATATAAACAACGCATGTCTTCAAAATACAGTTTTAAATATCTCATGCAAAAATAATATTTTAATCTAAATTTCGATATTTATGATTACTTCTGGCTTAAAACAATTAAAATCGTAATACATTACGTTATAAATGTCAAAAATAAATATATTTTTGTTAAATATATGTTGAAAATTACTGATACTTGTTCTATAAGAAAGCACTGCCCAACGTCGCCTTCATTTGTTTATAGCCGCACACGGGACGGCAAATAATAAGCCGTGACTCATCCGATACCATCTCAGGACGTTTAGGAATTCGGGCACACGTTAGGTCTCGGCCCTTGCATTTCTGGAACCTGAGATGGTAGCATATTTGTAGTGCCTTGCATTTAGGAATACCGGCCTTAGACATTTTGGTGTAGACAGTTGTAAACAATTTAGGTTAGCTTTGCTTATTTTCTTTTACTTAATCAAAGACCTCTAGTCCTCAGCATACCTTGCCGAACTGGTAACAATATTTCTTGTAGAATAACAAACTTCTGTCCATTTAAAATTGTGTGTTCTACTATAAATGTATACTTACTTTAGTAATATTAAAGTGCAGAATGAAAGTTTATACCATTACGCAATAATACAAGGGTGTTTTGCTATAATTCTGAAAATTTGTGGCAAAAAAATTCAATAAACAGTTTTTAAATTTATGGGCATTTTATCCCCCTTAGCAAAACGTTTCTTGATGATTTACAAGATTTCCTGTGATTTAAGTGCATCTTGAATGCAGGTGCTAATAATTTATGTTTTTATTTGTGTTTGTTATGTGCCATTGCGAGAAATAGTCCTTCTTTTAGTAATGCACGTGTATAAATGTGCACAAAATAATATAAAACAACACCTTTATATGAACGATTTCAAAAGGGATCCAATATTTTACCCGCTCACCTGCATTTACGCTTTATTTTTAGGTGAGCGAGAAAAATTAATAATATACCGGAAAGCCACGTAGTTACTCGCACTGTTATTTATTAGGTAAGCTGTCTATATTAATAATTCTTTGCATATTTTTTTTTTTAATTTTACTGTATTAAATCAATGGTTTGAACCGGCTTCTGTTATTCGAAAGTATGAAAATATATATAAAGAAAAAAATTAAAGTTAGTAAACAAAGTAAATTGTTGGTATAAGGATTGGAAGTGTGTGTATTTCAGGTAAGACACGCCCACTGCATACCAAAATAACCGGCTGTCACTACTTCCGGGAAAAGATATATCTCTAGCGGGACAATCAAGAGGCACGAATTTCTTTCAAATTTGCCAATACCGGTTTCTCAACTACATTCGGGAGTCAGACAGACAGAACGACTGATTACACTGACTCACGGAATGTAGAATTGAAGTCCTATTATTATATTGTATATTCTGAAAGAGGCGCATAGCTGACGTTGTTGGAAAGTAATGTGAAGAAGATTTGCACACAAGGAATTATTGTAACTCTAAGGGGTTTTGTATATTTTCCCACATACATGTTAACGTAGTAGTTTAATATTTGCCACACTAAATTTTTCCGGTATATCCGGACAGTATACACGGGAAGAGTGAACGCACAAGTCGGCTGCTGCAGTATTATATATATAATATTTGGCAACATCACCTATCAACAGACATGCGTGTAGCAGCAGCCGGCAGAGCAAGGTTTGAAGGTCGAGTGCAAGAAGCCTATGCTCGAGTTTTCGCTTTTGGTATGCTTGACATTCTGCCGTCCATGTACTCGAGATTCGTATACAAAAATCTACTCGAGTGGTGGCTGGCGGCCGAATTGGGGATTTCGCATACGAGTAGTAAATCCTCAAGCTTTGGGGCAAGATTAAAAAATATATAGCCTATATATAGCCTATATAGGTCTATATATACATATGTGTGTGTATGTATATTATTTTAATTCTCGACAGTGTTTTAATAGAAACTCACCACTAATTAAGTCAGATGTTAAAACTGTAACTAAGCTCTTTTGCGATAGTATGTTTATTTTACAAAAAAGTGTTTTACACATGTTTAACCACTAAATAATACTGAACAAGCTATTTTTAAATTAATATACTACATTTTTTTTTTTATTAAAGCCACTGCCATTGCATGTTACGAGTCGTAAATTTTTGCGATTGACTGAAACATACAAATTTATGCTTTTTCAAAAAACTCAGTAAATTATTAACGAAAATGCACTAAAATGCAGACAGCATAATTAAATAGAAAAACTTTATAATAAGAGTGGGTAATTAATCTTAGGAAACGATAACCGTGTGCTATGTTCCGTTGCTGTATCTACATATCGATGTTTTTTTTTTTTTTACATTATTTGTGTATTCATATACGTTTTGTTATTCGTCAGTGAACAGTTGTAACAGTGTAAAATAAAATTAAAACATTCGCTGTTGAATCACATAAAGTTCAACAAACAACAATGTTATGAAAAATTGTGTAGTACCAGAATTTTTGCTACTTACCATTTTTTTTCTCATTATATACAAACTCGAGAATTAAGTTCACGTAACGTTTGATAATTATGACGGCTATTAAACAATTAATGTGGGTGGTTCATTTTATTTGAGTAAAATACTGGGACAAAAAAGTTCTACGTGTTAACAGTAGGTATTTGGCCTCTTCACAAAAGTTTAACTAAATTTTTTCTAAATTAATTAAACTGTCACAAATTGATTACGTGAAATCATTAGCATAACTACATTACTATAGGATGAAACTGTGTAACTTAAGCATTAGATTCTTGAAGCCGTCGTTTCGTTAGCCTTACTGTAATAGAGTTTTTTAATTAACCCATTTAATAGGAAAAATCAACTACGTTCAAACCCTGCTAAATGCCATTACTCCGGCATTTTTGTTGAAGAAGCTGACCTTTTTGTAAATCGGCGGTGTGTCGTGAATAATTGGATGTTTGAGATCTTCAATCTGTAAAATATGTATTTGTTATTTAAAAGTATTTTATTCGTAAACAGTTTCAAATACGTTAACCGTATTTTCATATAAACTAATACAAGTAAAAGCGTTCGCGGGTTTTTGGTGTGAATTTTTTGTTGTTTTTTGGGAAGTTTACCTTAATATTACACATGTACTATTGTTGCACATCGTTAGAATGCACCGAGATAACTCAACAGTAATACGAACGTTGGACTTGCATTTTGAAGGATATGGGCTTTATTCCGAGCTGCAGCATTGCTGATTTCAGTTTTCCATTCTTTCCCGAAATAAGTCCAGGCGAATGTCGGAATAGAAGCCTTAACAAAGACCATGGCCGAGTCCTTTCCCGTTTCCTTGTATCTGTTAAGAACGTGCTTGTCAATGATACGCTAGAGCTTCTCTGCGTCATAATTTACAATACATTGAACTGTGCCAAAAATACAATACCTGGAATGCAGTGTATTGCAGCCACTTACTATGTGCAGGGATTATTTTCTCGTAAACGGTGCATTCTGGCGAATTGCAACAAGAGAACTTTTTTTTTGTTACTTAGAAGTACTGTTCAGAAAGGCAACGTAATATGTTCATAAAACCCAACGGCAAAAAAAGTTCTGGTCAAAGTGAGGGTGTGGTTACCTCTGTTATTTACATGAAGGGGTGGGTTTTAACGAGTGATTTCCTCACATCTATAGGATCTCGATAACACGAAACATTGTGCAGAGAATTGTGATTTAATTTAACGTTGTTTCCGATATTTGCTTAAATAACCATTTTAGAAATGGATTTTCAAGGGTTCATATCTCCCATAAAAATGGCACTAGACGAAAATGTCTTTGTGTGACTATACCTCATTTTTACGAGGAATCACCTCCCAAATTTTGTAACATAAGTAGAACCACATCCTGTATGTATTTTTTTTCTCTGTGTGTGTGGAGGGGGGGGGGGTTGTTGTTGTTCTTGTGTTTCAACAATTTTGATTTGTGAAGAGTTTGACACGGTTTAAAATATCCTAAAACTGCAAATATGTTTATCTGTAATGCTTGCATGTTGTCAGTCTGTTTTCATGACTTAACATTTATGTGTTATTGTTTATTGACATGATCTATACATCAGTAGTGCTGACGCTAATTCAACAAGCAATTCGGTTATTTGGCATCACGTGCACGGCAGTGTCGGTAGAGATAACAAGTACACTTTATTAATTCCATTACAGGATACCGAACTACGTGTATTGTTGAAGACTCGACATGTGCAACCCTTACGACAAATACTTCCTACATCTCCCGACAAGATTCAGCTTCTATTGATGCTGGACCGCGGTGGTCGAGTGGTCAGACCACTCGTCTCCCACCAAGGCAATCCAGCCACTGATTTCCGCAAGTGGGAATCGTGCAGGACGATGCCTCTGGTCGGCGGGTTTTCTCGGTGATCTCCCGTTTCTCCCCACTCATATCATGGTTTCATATCAAATGTGTTGGTATGACAGAAGAAACCAACGAGTGCCTGCGGCGTGATAAACCAGCGAAGTGGTGTTGTGATGTGTGTCCTTCCGAACAAGTTAACACTAACAAAAGTGTCATCGCAACACTGCAGGAGATAGTACGACAGCTCACCTATTTAGTGAACGAAATCAAGGAACTTCGCAATGACAACAAGTATTTGACATTTAATCAAGCTCAGTTGGAGGATAACGTTGATAAAGTGATACTAGAGGTTAAAACCATAAGGAGTGAATTTGGCGACTTGAATAAAGAAAACGAAAAAGTAAAACAGTACTTAAGATTCAACAATGTGGAAATACATGGTATTCCGGCGACAAAAATTGAAAAGCTTTTTTGACATCGTAGTCAATGGTGGCAAACATCTAGGAGTTGAGATAGGATATCAGCAGATTGATACCTGCAGCAGGCTGCCGTCCTCTAACAAAGATCTCCCGTATACACTACTTGTAAAATTTTACAGCAGAGAAACTAAAACCGCCCTACTATCCGCGAGAAAGAAGTTTAGAAACCTCCAGTCAACTGATGTATGTATTAATACTCCTGCAAAAACAGTCAGCCTGAATGAACACTTGACACCATACAACAAGCTTCTCTTCGGGAAGGCCAAGAAACTAAAACTACAGGGCTTGAAGTATATTTGGACCAAGGACTGCCAAATCCTAGTCAGGAGAAACGAGGCCTCAAGGGTCAACCAGATTAAAGGGGAAGGAAGACGTCCACAATCTTCTCAAACATAGCAAATAATTCAGGTCAGCAGATTTCACGTGACTCGATTATCAGCCAACGTTATGGTGAGTGTGGATAATCCCCAAGCAAACACAGATACTGTCCCCTCTTTTCAATCCCTTAACTATCACTTTAATAGTATCACCGAACACAACTCGAACATTGAAGTGACTGGTTACTCCAATTAATTTTCCATTCTGTATGTCAATACCAGAAACTTAAAACATAAACTGACAGACTTTACGCTAACTCTTAGTAATCTTAAATGTGATATTATTATTATAGTATAGCAGATACCTGGCTCCATAAAGAAGACACTGTAAATTATAATATAAATGGTTTTGAGGTCTTTTTCACATGTAGAAAGAAATCTAAAGGTGGGGTTTTGTACTGTATGTTCTAAGTAATCTGGAACACAAACTTTTAGACATGCCTAATGATGAGCACTATGCAGTTTGTGCCCAAATATTTCCAGGTCAATCAAAGATATGTCTTAACATAGGTGCCTATTACAGACCCCTTCAATCCAACATCAAATCCTTCCTTGATATTTTTGAACAGGATCTCGCTAACTGAAAGGTAACACACTAGTAGTAGGTGACATGACAAAACCTACACCCTAATAAAATCTTAATATACAAAATGAAGTGTCCTGACTGACACACCCACTCACTCACTCACTCATCAACGCACAGTCCAAACCGCTGGACCTAGAACCATGAAATGTTAAGGTGGCCGTCTGGTGGCCGCCGTTTTTCGTCTTACGGCTTCTCTCTTTCTGAAATCCAGTAATGGTCTGTGGCGCCTCTCTGAACTAAATGCTGCTCCTCGTTCCTTTTCCCGTCCCTTCGCTTCATCGCCCTCCCCTCTTCGCATCGTCCGGCCCTCCTCCTTCCAGTTTTCGCAGAAACCCAGATGACCTGTCCCTTCCCAGCGGGTGTTTGTGGTGGGGGATGTGTTGTATTCAAGACGCTTGCAGCAGGACTGGCACTTTATACTCGGCCAGGGATTTTCCAGCCCAAATGCTGTTGGCATCGGAGCTCACGAGCTACACTCCAACCTTTCAATAGCCTAGACTGATTGATCCAGACTTACTCTCAAATTGATAATGGCAACGAATTTTCGTTTAGTTTGAATAATGACGAACAATATAATTTGAAATTTTTTTGTTAGTTAAAATCATTGTAACCGCTTATAGGACTTGAAACACTACGATTCGCTGTAAAAGCCTT
>PNEQ01107053.1:0-12645 GCA_003012365.1 Medauroidea extradentata | reverse complement strand
GAAAATGTTTTGTTATTATTTACAGTCCTTGTTTATATTTGTCCACTTTCATCCTTATGTGTTAACATTTGGCACGTCTGTTTGTTTGTCCAACTGTATCCGAGGTGTCTCATTGTATTCTGATGAGAAGTGTTATTTAAGTGATTTATTAAATAAGTTTATTTAAACTGAGTTAAATATTAAGATGCCAAAGTTTGTCCAATCACATTCTAGGTAGCTGTAAATTTTGTCCTATTATGATCAAAGTAATGTGCAGTACCCGTATGTATGTTATTTTTAATTCCTGAAATAATAAACACACACACATTTGAGATGATGGGTATTCTGTACAATTCATAAATCACATAGCCATCCCCCCAAATGTGTTTCTAAATCTGCCACTGTATTTTATGAAGTAACCTTTATGTATTTTCGTGACTAGACAATAAGCTACAATTAGTGGCAGAATTTTATCACACACAGAGTGTACAAAACCGCCTCAAATGGCACATTCCTTCAGAAAAAATTCCTATAAGGTGTCTGATATGTTGATTAAGTTTTCTATAGTTTTTATAATTTTCCATGTTAAGCTAGACTTTTTTTTTGTTGAAAAAATTAGGATAATGGTCACAGAAATATTTGCTTTGTTTTTTTTTTCACATAGTATTCATTTAAGTAGAAACATATTATATAAATAGAAATGAAGTACTAATTATTTAAATCATAGTTGTATAGCATACAGTTTTCTTCTGATATCCCAAATAACTATTTTGAATAGGTATTTGTTAACAAAAAAGTATTTTCAATAAAAAAAATTGCATTTATTTCCCAGTGATATATTCTACATGAAGCCACGAAAAATGCTTAGATGGTGCCAATTTGCACCCTGAAATCCAAATTTTCCTGGGGGGGGGGGTGAATAACAAAACTAAGTTCAAGGCCCCCCCCCCCATTCCCAGCTTCTAGATCCGCCACTGCAAATAATGTGTACTAAGCTAAAACTATGCCATGCAGATATAAAATTATATGCATGTTTGACACTTGAACGCCCTTAAAGTTATCTGGTTTCTTTTACATCTGTGCAAAGAACTCAACATTTTTAGTGAGACTCACTATCAAGGTGCATTATTAAAGTGATTCCCCTTGCCTGTTGTTATCAGGGTACTTTATTAGTAAGTCCCCTGGCCTTTCACTTTCAGAGTGTTTTATTCACTTAAGTCCCCTTGCCTCTCACTATCGGAGTGCTTTATTAACGTTAGTCCTCTTGCCTATCACTATCGGAGAGATTTATTAACATGAATCTTCTTGCTTCTCACTATCAGGGTGCTTTACTATTGTTGAATCCTCTTGCCTCTCACTATCAGGGTGCTTCATTAACGTTTAATCCCCTTGCCAAACACTGTCGGGATGCTTTATTAACATGAGTCCTCTTGCCCCTCACTATACGGGGTGCTTTATTAACATTGAGTCCTCTTGCCTCTTAGTATTGGAGTGCTTTATTAACGTGAATCCTTGCCTCACACATTCAGTGTGAATGTTCTTTATTTCCAGTAAGTGCTCAAATATGTCGTGTCTCACTTCGATGCACTTATTTATTTGCACTCGGAATGATTCGCCACAGCTGCGTAGTGTTACCAGGTTAATGTTCTGATATTTGGCGATACGCTGAATCATGGTATCTTGAGTTGTTGGTACTTGATCATAAATTTCACTCTTTATGTACCCATGCAAGAAATATCTGCCAGAGTATGTTCTTGTGGTCTTGCAGGCCAAGACATTGGACCACATCTTCGATCCACCGATGATTTCACGCTATCTAATAGTTCCTGCGCTGCTACAGAATTATGTGTTGGGCAACCATCATGTTGAAACCACATTGTTTGTCGCAAGTCCAAGGAAAGGACTTTAAGCAATACTGGAAAGTCGTCCTCCAAGAATGCTCGATATTTATCAGCATTTAACTTACCATCGAGAATGAGTGGCCCAATTAGATTGTCGCCGATTATTCTACACCAAACATATTCCACGGACGCTGATGTTCAACTTGGCGTAACTAATTTGGATTTTACACATTCCAGTAATGAATGTTTAGATGATAAGTAGGACCTTTATTCGTAAAGTCGACTTTTCAGAGATTAATACTTGAACAAATGAATTGAAGTCTCTCTCTGTATTTGAAGAAGCGACCACTGGCAAAATGTTACTCGGTTCTGGAAGTCATTGCCATGACATTACTGATGGAGAGAAATATAAAATGGATGACGGTTTCTATGTTTCAAAATCTGGCAAACTGTGGTCTGACTTATTCACGATTGAAGACTTAATTGTCGAGTGCTAATGTAGGGGTTATCATTCACTGCAGCTAATATTGCAACTTCATGGTTCTCTCAAGCAACTACTCTTCGACGATTCCGGTTTCCTGGTTGAACAGTTTCCTGGATGGAGAACTTTTGAATAACAACTATAAAAAAAACAAGCTCGTGATCACACTCGTTTTGGAAAACGTACATCATTAAGAATTACAGCATTATTCGACATTCCTGCCATTTTCTCCATGAATGCAAACCATTCAGATTTTCTCATCTTTCATAATATCCTGCATTCTAACTAGTATCGCACTCGGGTTATGAAGGGACGTAAAAAATGACGGAATGCTGTATATTGAGTCACATAATGAATGGGCATTTCAACACAGCATAAAGTTGGGTTCTCGACCTCCAAGCCTTGTTTACAGTTCCATATAAACACTACGAAAAAAGAATTAAATAGGATAAATTCGGCCTTCATGTACTTATCGATTTTGCTTCGATTACTGCACCATCAATTGCACAAATGGTAAATACAAAAGTATCGCAATTTTTCCAGGGGGTTTCCTATGTGTGGTAAAAACAGGGGGGGGGGGACCTATTTAAGATTTTAAATCTACAACCCTTCTCCAACTCCCTCGGGAGTGAGACAGGGGTTCTAGAGAGAACATATTTAAAAATACTGAACACGTATTTTCCAGTTTTCTAAACTGTTGTGAAGTGTTCTATATTTTTCGATTCTCAAGATTAAAACTCACCAGTTATGTATAGCGTGTACATATATGTATATGTAATGTGTGTGTATGTGTAATTTGTTTTGTCAGAAACCTTTGCAGGCACATGTACAATTCGCCAAATTTCATCGCAGTCAGATGATTTGTATAGGAACGAATGCTTTACAAACCGGTTTGTGTACCTCTCCCTCTAACTCTCTCTCTCTCTCTGATATGTATGTGTGTGTATATATGGGGAAGAGACACGTAAAATTAACACAGCTAGTAATAGGCATACTGAATTCTGCCTTCCTTAAAAATCTTCTTCGTGAACACAGTTGTCCTTTTTATATTTTTGTATCAACTATTTAAATTATTCACACTTGATGGCATTCCTAATGTGAGTCCTTGGATTTATTTCCGTTTCTAAATATTTGGTGAAGATATCATTCACTGTTCAAATTTTTAACCAAAATTATATAATTGCGAAACATTTCCTCTGGAAATGTAATACAAAACGTTACATATGTTGTCGCACATTTTTAATTTGCTGATTTTGTTAGAAGTGTGGGATAGTAAATGTTTCGACCTTGTTGTTATGCGAAAACTAAAGGATGGGGAAAAAGTTAAACGTTGAATCAAACCTGAAGACACTGGGGACATGGTTGCAAGTAGTGGCGCACAGCTTGCTTATCAGCGAAGATCCAAAACTTTCGCGAAGAATTGTGAGGTAGTTTTTTTTACAGTTATGTTATCTTTCATGTATTGGTAACTGCCGAATTGCTTTAAATGTCAGTTCGCATTTTCAAAACCAAAGCACAGAACAAAGCTACGGTGGTGACAGAAAAAACTAACAGCAATGTCTGATTTTCTTAGTTTGGGGTAGCTTCTGTAAAACAAGACTGGACATAAATGTTATTGTCAAGCTCAGAGATTTGCAATATTAGCTCAGAACTTTGTGTTCCACATTCTACTTTTTCTCTTGTATATTGTGCTCGAATACATCCATGACTGGCGGTCTCGTATTACCAACCCTTCTCCTCTTTAGGTCTGTAATACTTCTCCCAACTTCCCTTGTAGAATACAGTTTTCTTATTTTCTTTCTAATTTAGGATTATGTTCATCTTTATGCTACGACATCCAGCTCAGCTGTTTTCTTTTATTAAGTCTTTCTCGGCATTTTTTTATTTTAGAGCATTGTCGCTACTTTCTCCGATGCTCCCTACCCTTCCATAACGGATAATTATTTTTGATATTCATGTGATATTCCGAAGGTAGCAAGACTGCGGCAGGCTGTATACAAGGGGATATCTATATTGCAAATTCCACAGTTCCCAAATTGGAAAAAAGTGGGATTGAAATGAATAACTTCGCAGACAATACAATAGCTAATATTTATAAACATTTGTAACTTTGAAGGTGGGCCTTACAATTCGTTCTACAGTACTAACAGACATTGAATTCTGAAGAAAATATAATTTCTTATCTTAGCAGTATAAAGAAACTGTAACAATAATTGTTTTGAACGAATAAAATATATTTTTTTATTCTTTGTGTGCTTGTTAGGAACAAATCGCGAACAAGTAGACCTCAGGTTGTAAGACATTACAGAATGTTGTATTTAATATGGTTTAGTATAATTGTTACCACATTTTTGGAACCCCAACACTTTAGCAAAAATTAATTGAAATTTTAACGAAACTACAAATGAATTCGCGTTTCTACTTTACATACAAATTTCAGTGAATGTGCAGCAAACAATGTTGACTGTACACGGAGTCACACTTAAAATTTAACTATCTGTAATATGGACTTAGAACATATTTTGTTAGGGTGAAATCTAGCCCAGTAGAAAAGATAATTATTAAGTGCAGTTAGTGTGAAATAGAATGTATTAAGAATGTTTTGGACACTATAAACATTTAGTTATATTTATATAAATAAAAAAATATTCGGATTTGTTTTAACATAAAAGTTAATTATGTATGTTATACATAATTTTCTATATTTTTGTTGTTTATCCTTCAACTGTAGAGAAGTAGTTACATGGAAACCTAAGCAACTATCAGTAACATTTCGAATTACCAATCTATCCCACATATCACCAGTTAATAAACGCTTAACTGATACATGGCCTAAACCATTGAGAATATAAGGCAAAGGGTTACCTTTAGAGATAGTTTATAAACAATTTGAATTACTTGTTGGCAAAGTCATGCTGTTTGTAAAATAAAATTAAAGTGCAAGCTACAAAATACCGAAAACGTATTTACGTCGCATATTTCGCTTTGAAGTTGTGATCAGTAGCCGCGGTGGTTAGTGCGCTCGCCTCCCAGCAAGGCGATCCAGATTAGATTCCCGGCGGGGTTAGTTCCTGGACACTCGCATGTGGGACTCGTGCCAGACCGTGTGGCTGGTCGGTTGGTTTTCTCAGGAGTCTCCCGCCCCTTCATTCCGGCGCTGCTCCGTACTCACATCATGTCATCCCTCATCAGCGCTAAAGACATAGATGTTAACTGATAACCAATAATATCTTCAATTAGTCAATTAGCATTGTATGGCTAGAATGCTGTTGACTATAATATTTGAGTAAGATTTGTTGCATTGAAAGAATGAAATTCTTAACTGCCAAATATGTAATCAAAAAATGCAGTGTATCATGTCCCACGAACTCTTATTTAATTAAATGTTTCAGTTGGTACACTGTCTAAACCTTAGCGTAATTTTCCCTTACGACGTGGTGTGCATTTATGAACAATGTATGTAAAAACAATTACATATTGCGAATTTTTTGCATAGACAAGATATTTCCCGAACAAGAGATACCAGAAAGAAAACTGTCGATGTCAAGGTGCGAGAAAATCAAAGTCGGAAGAAGTAATTGGAAGAACTTGAGAACTGAAGAAGAATGAAAGACTAGAAGGACAGAAAAACAAAGGAAAGAGAAGTATGAAATGATGGGAAAAGGACAAGAGTTACCTCAGTAAGAGAAAGGTCATAAGGTCAGATACTAAAGCTTCTCAAGAACCTGGAAGAGGTAATATGACTCCACTCTGTGAAGTGACACGGACAGGGAAGGACGATATATTAGATAACTTCATTAAAGGCAGGATAGATGCGACCAAGACAAACCCTGGCTGTAACAATGTCGAGCTGCCAGGCAAGTACAAATTGTCTCTTACACGTCCCATACCTCGCCGAATTTAATGAAATCTACTGTTACGGATTTATACTCGTTCTTGGCCTATGGTTCTTTAGGAGTGAGTTATTATTATTTTTATTATTATGCCATTATTTGTGACGAAGTTAAGGCTTTCGCCTTTTCTTACACTTAACCACGTGTACACTGTTACATTAGTTGCAGCATGAATTTACATTATACATACATACCTTTCAATATTCTTGCAAAATTACTCTAAATATTACTAATAATAATTAATTTAAATCTACACTTACTATTATAACACATTAATAGCTTCACTTATCACAAATATAGAATAAAATAAAATAAAGAAAGGAAGAAAGAAATAATACAATAGACATTAGCAAATCAATAACTTTCACTACTTTAGATGTGTGTTTGGTCCAGATAAATAGTTAACTTTTGTTTAAAACTGTTTAAATTTTCAATAGTTTTAAATTATTTGTCAGATCATTGGACCTGGCGTAGGAATCATACTGTAGCGTGGTACGAAAACTATTTTTTCCTGTGTTACTATTCATCGTGTTTCCTTTGCGTATATCTACGAAAAGAAGACACACTTTAAGGCGTTCCAAAGTGAAAGAAGTCCTAATTTTATATTCGTACAAAACAGTGTTAGTTTTGTAGACGTAATTTGGGAGTACATAATCCTCTTATAAAAAATTTAGCTCAGCCAGTTTTCCCATAATGGCATTTCAAAGTGACAGTTTGCATGTGTTTAGTTCATGCACCCTCGAAAACCAATCAACATAATTAAACCGAAATAATGCATAGTGAAAGTGCGTGTTACTGCCATGGGCTTTACGTATGTAAAATTGAAATACAAAATATTTTTGTATTAAAGAAAAATCCTATAATTTCCAAAAAAAAAAAAAATGTTCTATTTTCAGAAATTTTTTTTTTTAATTGTGTGGGTGGGTATTTATGAACTTACAGACCTAGCCAATGACATGTACTTTCACTGTGAATTATTTCGTTTAATTATGTTGATTGGCTTTCGGGAGGTGTATGAACAATAAACATAACTTTATCTGTGAAACTTACATCATACTATGATTCTATGTTTTAAAAACAGAGTACATCTGTTAGTAACATGTATTTTGACCATCTAAAAATGTATTACAAAAGAGTGTTTTTCCTCTGCTTTCTTATTAAATTTAGTTATTTATTTATTTGCAAAACGGATGGTCTAAAAAAAAAAAAATAGACTGTGCGCAATTTTATATATTTGTAAAATTAATTCTGTACGTTTTTCACATTTCTAACATATGGCGCAGCGCCGGAATGAAAGGGCGGGGAAACGGGAGATCTCCGAGAAAACCTGGCGACCAACGGCATCGTCCGGCATGATTCCCCATGAATAGGTATGTTAATAAAGTAGACATGGTGAGATTGTTTCCCATACTGCAGTGATAGAGTTTCTACACAATTTTAGGAGTGGAATGTATAAAACAACACTTTTGTAGCAACAATTCTATGCTGTTGTTTTATTTACAAGTGTCCCATTATGCGTATGAGTTAAGAACTTTAATTTCGGTTTGGGATGATTTTTTTTATATTGGAAATTCACACAACGACTAAAGGCCAGTTGAGCACATATATTTTACATTTACTTGCTTATCAAACTAGTATTTTATCATATTATCCACTAAGTCTTGGTCAATATTATCTTATTTAGTTACTAATTGCATTTTTTTACTTTCTATGTAAGCTTGACGATAATGAAGAATGAAGAAGATTTTCTGAGATGCAATAGTAATGAAATTGTGAATGTCCGTAATTTTACTCAGTATCATATCCTCCAATGTATGTATGTGTATATCTGTGTACATGTGTATAAATATATGTATATGTGTATATGTTTACATATGAAAATAACTTTTTTTTAGTACAGGTTCTTAAATATGTGCAGAAATGTACATACATTCAAGAAATTTTATAACTGCACACAATTTTTGCGTGAAATTAACAAACGTGGCATTCTATAGCTTAATACGTTTATTTTCATGCTAAATTATTTCATTCGTATCATTTAAGTAGATGTTACTTTGGTTAAGTAGCGAAGAGACTCAAATCGCTACACTGTTAGAAAAAATTTCCGTGAAATTATGGAAAAGTACTGGCAAAAAATTATCCAGAAATCTTCGTAAAGTAACGGACACTCAGTTTTTCTTGATAACGGAACCCTCCGTAAAATAATGGACAATCCGTTTTCCGCAAAAAAAAAATTCTTTAATCTACTAGCACTCCATTTTCCAAAAAAAATACTACATTTTTTTATTAACTATGTGTTATCGAGATTCTGACGCACTACTTAGTAACCTGAAAATGTATTCGAAGTTGCTGGGATTCGAACCCATGTCCTTATGTCTGCCAGGCAGAAGCTCTAACCATTTAACCGCAGTGACAATTTATGAGTAGATGAATTCCATGCAGTGGTAAGATATCAACTTTATAAGAAACACCTTTTGTATTTGACATCCAGGATTCATAGTAATTATTAATGCCACTTTTTTTTAAGAAACACAGTAAAATACGCTTTAAATTTGTAGAAGCATATTTCCATGAATTTATGGGAAGTTACGGTCAAACATCCGTAAACTGGCAATACGGACAAATTTCCGTAAACAAAATATTACGAAAGCCACTTACGTAAAATTACAGTACTCTTCTATAAATATTTCCGTGAATTTACGGAAATTTTTAACAGTGTACTTCACATTCGCTTGTACGAAAACTCTAGAACCGATGAATATATTATTTGTGAAAATTAATATGAATATAATGCGTAAGAGTGGGGCAGTGTTTGATACAGTTACAAAATTACGCAATTTTTAGGTTTGTTAGGGGCTAAGACTTCCCTTCGAGTGCAGTCTTAAAACACCTTCTTCGTACAACATTGTTGTTGCAAAGAAAAGTGGTTGTTTGGATACGAGCCACTGCAAAGTAACTTTGCGGCAAAGAAAATTTTTGTTTAAAAACTTTAGTAACGGTAGCAAAAAATCTGTTACTTTCTGGAGAATTTCGTTGATGCATTTTCAACACAAGTTTCTACGTTAAAAATATTATTATCTTTGATACGAACAAACAGTGTTTACAAGCTAAAATATTTTTATGAAAAATAGTTTTAAAATTTTTTTTTCTTTAGGCAAGACAATTTCCTCAAAGAGAAATCTTACTTTGTTTTAAAGTAAATGCTTTTACAGTGTGTCTAATAAATGTGATCGAGTTGCAATTATAACATAAATGTAGTTCAGTTTATGATTTCAACTTGTATGAATACAAATTCGTGAAATCCTTCTTTCTCTACGAATCACCCACTAAAATATATAGTGTTCTCACTTTGCAAGACATTCTCTCAGCATTGTTGCAATGTAGGGTTGTAGATGACCAACGCTGTACAGGATTGTGTGTTTGTTTATGCTACATCCACGGACTCTTTTAAAGGGTCCGCTTGAATGTAAGTGTACATAAGTGGTTCAGTAGCCAACAGAAATGGTATGATCATTGGTATATAATGTAAATAAAATATAGCAGTAGCGTGTGGTGAGAATTTTCAAGGTACGATGGTGTTTGCTCAGAGCTGTACAATCTCAATGCATGGAGTAGTAACCGGTAACTATTGTAGTGCAACTGGGTCAAACACAACGTAATGCGTCCACTCACAAGTTAGCTTCAAGGCTCACATTATACACGAGGTTTGAAGTTCACTGTACAGCTATGTCTGAGAGGAAGTCAACAAGTACAGCTGAGAACAAACGCACCTAACCTTGCAACACTGTCACCACATGCAACTGAAAAATTGTGAATATTCATAATATTTCAGTGGTTTTAATAGACTTTGGATGGAGCCGTTTCAACTAATTGATTCTGTGGGAAACCAGTTTCAAATCAGCGAATTTTCAGTAATTTCAATTTATAGTGCCAAAATTTCAAAAGTAAACATGTAAATATTCCACTATTTTTTTCACTGATTCAGTTAATTTAATCTGCTTCTGCAGAATCCTTTGAAAACCACTGGAATATAAGTGATAATTCACTAATTCCGATTAAGTGTGTGAGGTGTTCATTACGACTGCCAGGTGTGAGAATATACAGCCCTACGTAGAAACGAACTACCTGCCACATATTGCACTCTGCATAGGTCTGAGCGGCAAAGTGTGGATGTGTTCTAATATCTTAACTATGACTATAAACCAGTCTCAATTCCTTGGATACTTTAGTTGAGTCACTGTCAACCTCATGAGATTCTACCCGCCAATCTGGTTCTGATTGGCTCAGTCAAATAAGCCACACCTCTGCTCAAATACGGTCTGCCAATAACCATGAAGCATACTTGCAGATATACGTGTAAGGCACTGAAACAAAGTGACGCACAACTATTTTCTCCAATAATCACTCGACCTAGCTATCGTTTATTTAAACACTGTCTCTGTCTTCTTCAGGCCCAGCTACAACTGTACAGCTTAAACACAGTACGTGTGTGATCTGTCCCCAAACTGTTCACACGTGTTATGAATATTGACCTGAAAAATTCGCGTTTTATTCTGGGTAGAGGCTAGAATCGAAACAACTGTATTCATGTAGCTTTGGCAATTGGACCGTGACTTATCTGACACCTAGAGGCACTAGTATTTCGAGTATTAACCTGGTAGCAGTCTAGACTTCTCAGTCATGTACACACACTGGCCACAGTCGAATATTCATTGGCTCCTAACCTTAAAAGTGGGTAGCCTCACGAATTCTTTTATTATTTACTTACTACTGGCTTGCAACCTCCAAAGGTGTGACAAAACAGCTGTCGTATAATCACAGAAGTTACACTGATATACAGGTTATTGGCGTTCAACCTGACACTACAATCAATGCGCGAAATACTCGTGCTTCTAGTGATATCTAATGGGAGGCGTTGAACTAATAATAAAGTATATAATTAATGTATTTCCAATAATATGGTATGCCTGTGTCATTGTGCAGCCAATGAGCAGCTATTGCTTGTTTCAATAAGCCTATATTCTTGCATGTTAGTGTACAGGTCAGTGAACGAGCGAATTTCTCCTGTCTCTAGATATAAATTACA
This sequence comes from Medauroidea extradentata, assembly GCA_003012365.1. NCBI lineage: Eukaryota > Metazoa > Arthropoda > Insecta > Phasmatodea > Phasmatidae > Medauroidea > Medauroidea extradentata. Next base: position 1,365 of record PNEQ01107053.1, on the reverse strand, counting down.
CCATGCAATAATAGTTGGGAAAATATACTACAATTTGTTAGAGACTATGTTGACTTTAAATATTTTCGCCGTTTTGCAGTGTGTAGAGTATATGTATATTCACTGACCTGGGTGTGCCAACAAGAGGGTGTGGTTGGGGGTAGCTACCCCCTGTCTAGCAAACCTGCAGAGGGACAAATTATGTCTCTCGCCCCACTTGTTTTCTTTTCTACCATTTTCCAACATTCATGTTTCAGAAATACATAGTTTTTATGTTGTAGGAAAATATTCACACTATCGCATTTAAATTGAAAGGGTGACATTAAGAAGGTTAACATTCCCTCAACTTTAATTGCATAAAACTTTCTGTACATAACAGGTATTTATTATTTTCAGGTTATGTTTATTTTTTTTCCATTTTAATAAATATTAACAAACAAATGTCGAATTGAAAGTTTTCCCATTTAACGTATAGTTTAGTTACAAAACAGTAGTTTTTTCCCCGTTTTCCCGAAAGTAGGCCAAAGTGAAATGTTTTCCTTCTTTATTTCACCCGTTCAATTGTCAAGATGGTTTTTGTTTGTAAGTCTTCCCTCACACACAAACCGAAAAATTTACACGTCCTTGATCACGAGTATAAAACTGTTTCCTTTCAGACGTGACTGTGCTTTACCGCTGATATTTATAGATAGGAGCTTAACATTGCATCTTAACCTTGTGATTACATGTTTTTTTTTTTATTTTTTCAGGCTGGAGGAAACAACAATCGTAACGCACATATCCGTAAACAATCATATAAAACCCGTGTGATAGACTATATTGCATATCGTCAGACTGTGTAGTTAATACGAGCCTAGAAGCTGATGTTTGTATAGTGGACTGGAAGACTTGGTGGGAGTGATTGTCCTCGCGGTGGACCTCCCTGTGCGGACGGCAATGGACGTGAGAAGATCACACGAGAGTCGCCCAAGGCGGGTGAGATAATTCTTCTCCGGGGTTAGATCTGCTCGAAGGAGAGAGGAAGGGGTGGTATGCTATAAGGGCGGGGAAGACCCCCGCGCGCGCATGCGCACGGCGGACCACGGGCGATGCCATCCTCTGCCATGTTCTCCAAGTTCAAACACGGCAGCAACGCGCCGCAGAATGTTCTCGACAACAACCCCATCGTGCAGTACTTTGAGATCGGCAAGCAGACTGCCAGCGCTGGACCGGAGCTCGTCTGGAAGATTCACGATGCCTACCGCAAGAGTGATGGCAAGGTCAGTCAACTCCTATCTTCCTGTGTAGATATTGCTCTGTGTAATCTTTTCGTTCTCTTTAGTGGAACTTAACACTCAGGATAAAGGAAGGGGGGGGGGGGAACTCAATTAAGAGCATGCAGGAATT
>PNEQ01107052.1:0-12646 GCA_003012365.1 Medauroidea extradentata | reverse complement strand
ATGTCAAAATATATACTTTGTCTTCTATGGTTGAAAGGAATAATAGATTTGATTTCTTTGTGTTTCAAGACCCGTACAGTTTGCTTACCTGCTACGCGCATTATGCTTAATGAAAATTGTTCTAACATGTTTAAACTTCTGGATCTACACACACCTAAGCAATCTTTTCATTTGAAGTATGTTACGGGACATTTAGAACCAGCTACCTTGTGATTCTACTCTGCTCTTGGTTTATGCTTACTGAATTGTTAATTGAATGGAAGTACTACAATCCTGCAGTTTTAGTCTCAACTCCAGTTTTGTTTATAACTATTGCGCTTAGTTCAGTGCAGAATTACCACAGTTAACTGAAATGCAACAATCTGAGGAAGTGGTGTTCCAATAAACCGGAAGTCCTATCACAAGTTACACCTGAAGACCAGGAAACTTGTCATATCTTGTCAAAAGATAACTCAATTAGGAGTTTAGGTTTTCTATGAGCTTGAAACTTTAGTGGGTCTGGCCACTGAGGAGCCTATTGTCAGCTATACCTGAACTACAGAAATTGTATCCCAGTAAGACCTCTATTAAAAAAAACTCACGACCGAAAAATTACACATTTGTTGTTAAGGGGGTTTGTTAAATGGAGGTTTTATACAGTTGATCTACTTAACATAGAATTTCATGTGAACAAAAAAACTTATCTCGACAAGTCTCAGTATACCCTGGAAATTATTGAGGCAAAATACTGAACTTGCTATTTTTTTTAAAGGCATAAAGAATATGAAATGTCTTGAGCATACTACCCAGCACACACTATGTTTAGGTTGCCAGGTTTCTAGAATATCAAGGTCAACACCAAATTCTTCACCACATACATTGAGTGCTTGAAAAGCCAGCCAATGGATGCGTGCAAATTTTCTCGTCTTATTCTAAATGCATTTTGCCAAGCCTTGTGTAGAATAGGACCCAAAACATTACTGTTTGATGCCATAACCTCCATGTGACAATCAAAGTTTTCTTGCCCAAGTCTATTTTTACATGATTTTAACACGTGATCTATTTGTGCCAACAAAAGCAACCTTGTTTTCAATCTGCACATGATTTGAAATTATGGTTGAAAGTTTAATCCTAGACGCAGATGTTGAAACTGTTAATATCACACTTTTTATATGGTACCTTGAACAACAGCTGTTCAAAATTTCTAGTTTTTTTTTTTTTTAAACAATCTGCCGCCACTTTTTTTATGTTAAATTTATGACTAACCACTTTCGTAAGTATCAGACTTCTAAAGGACCATCAATAATTTTGTAATGGAACAGCAAAATAATTAACTACGTGGTGAGATCATAGATGTTGTACACTTGTGTATGCACACCTTTGACCACGGAAATATGAGATTCAGACTGGTTGCCATGCCCGCCGTAACCATGGAGGTATTAGTCCATGGAGTAGAAGCCTTTGAGCAAATTTGAAGCCGGCCAACAGACGATGTTTAAAGACAAGGATAGAGCTAGTGGTGGCAAAAACATGTAAACATAGCATTGAGCTGAATGAAAATGTTTTAGTTTTTTGTTAACTACACATTATGGTGAAAGTTTGTGCATCTCTTGGCCTTACAAACAGATTCGATCGTTGCGGAGGATTATCTTTGTACAGGTAAGAAACTTTTATTTAAATTCATCAAGTTTATAAAGTACCTACACACAGCGAGAGCTAATTAGGTTTTTTTTTATATTTCTGAAGCAATTGTAAACTGTTGTGTACGATTCAAATAGAGAATTTGCGCGAATATTTGTAAAAAATTACATAATTACATTGCTTTCTGCTATTGTTTTGCCACCCAAAATACGGCGATTCGTGAAAAATAACGTCCTGCGCATGCGCAGTTCGAAAATGTTCGAAAATGATCGGCTTCACATGATTACTATTGAAATGTACGGCAGCTGCCACTGCCGTAACCATGCCAAAACCATGGTATGGAATTCCACCACTACGAGCTACGATTTAGCCTGCAATTTTATGCAAAGTGCCGCATGCACGCGTTGTGTATATCATTAATCCGTGGAACTGAAATAGTGTTGTTTTCGTTTATTTAGCATTTTTTTACTCTGAGCATTAAGATAACACATTTTCAGCTCGAGGACAAATAGAAAAATTGCGGCATGTAGAAAATTATTTACATGTGTTTTTGAAATTGTTCATTCCTTGTAAAGAGAATTTTGCTGTTTTGAATGAAATAAAATTAGATATTTGGAGGCTAAAAATACATAGTTCATATGGGGGTTTGACATGACCAAAACTTTACTTCGTTGTACACAGTTTTTTGTTAAATGGAATATTCACTAATGAAGGTTTTACTGTATAAAGTTACAAACAACCTTGTCAAACCAACTTCCAGTGCCCTGCTAGTGTACTGTGCAAGTTGTACATACCAGTTGCAATCATTCTGGGATGTGCATGTAGCCTAAGGAAACCGACAATTTGCTCTGCAGTGATGCCACTTTTCAGTGCTTGTCGTACAGACTCACGTGTCAAGATGCCCACAGCAAGGTTGGGAAACCTGCAACATAACACATCTTAACTATTTTAAACTAGGCACAAAAACTTAGGGAAACAGAAAAAAAATATTTCAACATACCAAATTATTGCAATAAAATTGAGATTTAACATGACTAATTTTTAAATGAGACTCACTGTATCTTTGCCTAGAGACAGGATCCAAGTCTTTACTTTAGAACATTCAGAGTTCTCTCTCTTCCCATATATACCGAGTTACATAATGACCGCACCCTTGTTTTGAAAGGATTAAAAATAAATTTAATAAAATTCGTATGAAGGCCGCACCAATATTTTTCAGCACGCTATGCTGCCTTGGCCAACCCTGAACAACACAAAAACAGGTTTTAAATCTCCCGTTACTGTCAACAAGGCTATGACCTTGGGGCATCGCTTCTCTGTGCCCGCTGAGGGTTTTAAAGGGGTGGGGGACAGGAATATACCTAAGTTATCAGCCTTCACACATCACAACCTACTTTTTGTTTATTGTTTAAAGTCCAAAGCTGTCTCTTTATTCTTATCTCTCACCCACGTAAACATATCCCTTTTTTTCTCACTGACACCATCCAAGCAACCTTCTTTCCTTCTCTCTTCCACACCCTCCTTTTCACGTCTACCATCTCTGTTTCACACTCCATTTTGGAGGTCACGGAAGTAGTTTAGAAAGAGTGGGAGGGAGAAGGGACCTGAGGTAGTGGTGGTGAGATATTGTTTGTTGACTCACTGCACTGTTGCCAGCTAGTCAGCTTGGAAAACAGCTCGGGACTGGCAGCCCAGCCGACACCGCATGTGCACGTAAACACATTACACAAATACATTACTGCTGCTGGCATGGGTGAATCACAGGAATATTCTTAATATTTTTATGCAATATTAATAAATGTTAACAAGTCAGTCCTGTTAACAAATGCAAATGCACATATTTACCTTTTTTCCACATAAAGAAATTTTTTGGAGCAAAAGTTAGGCCAAATATGTGCGGCTATTACGAGAGTAATTACAGTACTGTACACCAGTACAACATGTTGTTGTGAATAAGCAAGGCCCTTATTAATGAAAAATTGCTCTGGCTTGGTGCTTGGACTGCAATGGTGACAGCTGGACTTACTCTTTTCTTCAGGATACTTTTGGCTGTGTGGCTGGTTAGGGCTCAAGATTTGCATGTATCTTATTCTTTCTACCTTCAATCTCTTGTTTCTTTTCCCTTCTGTTCTACCAAAAGTGGGTATATATTGTAATATTGACTTCTGGACACCCGTCAATTTACGACTTTAACTTCGCCTTCTCATCCCCTCCCTCCCTCAACCGACCACTAATCTTTTTTTTCACGTATTTTTTTTCTTCTATTTTCCGTGTATAGCACGCACCCCTGAATTTTTATCAGTTGTTTTGGAATAAAAATGTGTGCTATACACGAGTAAATACGGTATAAACTTTATGCAAAAAACTGTGAATTTTGGCTGGGTGGGTCAAAATCAGCCCAAAACATACCTGTTCCTCTATTATGACCCTCTAATTTTTACGACCCTTTTCCTGGAAACAGTGAAGGTTTGTAACGGATTCTACTGCATAATATCACTCGATTATCTAACACAATTAAGATTATTACAAGTTACCCTGGAACACAATGAACTAAACTTTAATTAATAATTCAAAAACTAAGATTTCCATACCTAGTATGTAGGGTTGTGCGATATTGCAATATATCGCATGCGATGCGATATTTTTTTAAATATTGCGCGTGATATTTTTTATGCGATATATATCGCGCTGCGATTTTTGCGATTTATATCGCGCTTCGATATCTGCGATATATAACCCGCTGTGATATCTTCGATTTATATCGCGCTGCGATTTTTGCGATTTATATCGCGCTGCGATTTTTGCGATTTATATCGCGCTGCAAAATCTGCGATTTATAGCGCTCTGCGATTTTTGTGATTTATATCGCGCTTCAAACTATATAGGTGCAATTTTTGCAACACAGCATAAATTGCACTGTGATATTTTGTAATGTATGTAGTGCAATATTTTTAAAAATTTGCTTCATCGGTGGTTGTGCAATTAATCGGGATGTGACATTTACTGTGATGTTTTGAGGTATTACGATATTTTATTTTTTCACTAGCGCGATGTTTATCAACCAAAATTTTTTACGATGTGATAGTTATCTATACTATGGTCTATGTTTAGGTTTAAATAAATGTCTCAACTTCTAAATGTTATAGGTGCCCTTCGCGATTTGGGTGTCACTGATTTTTGGTACTGATTTTTTGTAACTGAAAATGGAGTACTCTGGTCATATAATTGAGGCAATATGAGTAATGTAGCAACAGGCACAAGGCAATATTCGCAGTTGACCTATAGATATGAAAAATGTTACTTGTGGTTTAAACGTATCGTCGGCAACGAGATTTTTTTCTACAGACGAGCACACTAAGGGCGCCTACCTTAGAGGCGGCAGCAAGGATGGGGCGTTATATTATGAATTAGCTCAGTCACTTTCAAACGTACATATATGCCACCCCTGACTTTTTTTTATGACAAACTGAAATCAGATGGCCGGAAAAGAATTCAAGTCGGGTCCGCATGAATGCCACCTCGTTTCGTCTTGCGTGGAAAACTGTAGCAACAATGATGAGTTGCTACACACCAAACGTTAAAATAATTATAACACGGAAAAATATACAATCATGCCTGGCATTGTGTGTCACCAGTGTTACCGATATTGTTGAGTCACCTTGCCCTGTCTACTGCGGAAATTGAAGCAGCCATGAGATGCTACACAGCTAATATTAAAATAATTCTACATACCCAGGAAGAATATTATCACTCCTGATACTGCGTAAGCCTACATATCAATATATTAAAAACAGAGATAGTATAGAGTAACTGGCGGATCCGCTGACTCGTCATCAGAGGCGAGTGCCACGGCAAACTGTACGCGATAAGAAGGCGACAGACCTGCACAAATAGCACCGTGTGACTTTTATCCTTCCTCCTGGTACAGTTGCAATGAACAGTGACATTATCCCAAGCAACTATTAAAGATATGTTTGCACAAATTCATTGAAGTTTCAAGGTGTCGCAGGGTCACCTCTATACTCTTGCAATATACGTAGTAACATTAAGTATGATATACAAATATATATTACACATTTCAGATACTTTACTCCTTTAATCCTCTTGCCAGCAAGTCACTCACAATTATCGAGTTGACACAGTGAGATCTTGGCAGACAAAAATTCCTTCTGAGTACACCGATATTAAAAATAATTGCTGTAAACTAAAAAATTTTATCAGTAAAAAGGATTTTTTTTTTCCAAAAAATGTTAAGTACAGTATTACTGTACATGTATTCATTAATACGAGAAAGAATTAATTACTAAATCTTACAAAAGAATTATGTTTATATGTGTTTCTTAAAATATTACTGTCAGTGTTACCTTAACAAGAAAAACCTAGATTACTTTATGTTTAATAGTTTTTTTCTATATACAAAAAATAATTTTTTTTCGTGAAATATTGCCATTCTGTTTAACTAGATGATATATACACATGAATAGAGTACAGAGGTATAGTATTTCATTTTTTGCTTTTAAAATTGTATTGTCTTTATTTGTCCCATGGCAAAATCTTCTTTTTTAATTTCATGTCCGATTTATAGTTACTTTTTAAATGCCATCGGAATATTTTCTATTATGCATGTAATGTTATACAAACTTGTAATCATTTAAGCATAAATATATTATGTATACCACACCAGTGTGCGTTAAATACTTCCCATTAGCATAAATATATTATGTATATCACACCAGTGTGCGTTAAATACTTCCCATTTTTCAAGTACTTGCTATGAAATATTGTCTGGGAAATGCACTGTAAATATTTCTTTAATACAACTAATTATCTTTATAGTAACAGTTTTACGTATTGGTAAGTGAGAGTACTGTATACAGTAATTTGTGTAGTGAGTAAGTTATATTTCAAACTCAATATCAGGGACATGCAGTAGTATATTTATTGAAGCACAATTTTTTTTTTCCGATATTTATCGCAGTGCGATTTTTGCGATACTTATCGCAGCGCGATATATATCGCACTGCAATTTTTTGCGACATATATCGCAGTGCGATTTTTTGCGATATATATCGCAGTGCTGTTTTTGCTATATTTATCGCAGTGCGATATATCGCACGTATCGCGATATTTTCCATATATCGCATCGCGATACATCAATTCTAAATATCGCACATCCCTACTAGTATGTTTACATGGAATTTTTTCTTGTTTTGGTGTAACGAACCTGTCCTCCAAGTTTGTATAAATACTTCTGAAACATTATGTATACAATTCGTAGTTCAATGGAAATACTTTTTATTCTGGCTCATTGTTCATGCAAATTTTGATTTTATATGCAAACTGCATTATGGTCAATACCCCCACCATCCTAGTCTCTATTTCTTAAAGCAGCCCTTCAAACAAAATAGTCAGTCTCATATTCTTAATTATCAGTGCAACTATAGTCACACTGGAGCAGTTGTGTCTCACTACTCCTCAGCGAATACATAATGGATTACCAAACAATCAGTGTTGCCCTCTCCTCTCCTACCTAGCTCTTGAAACATGCAAAAAGTGAACACACATAAAATAAAATTACAATACTTAACCTGGTCAAAATGAAAACCATCACAATTAGCTTGCCTGTACATCAGCTCGCAGAACAATCCCAGCAAAGCGACCTGCAGGTTGGAGTCGGTATACGCATATACACGGAAGTTGGTCTCCACAACGATGTAGCCCTCGCGATTTAACTCACTCTGCGACTTGTTCTGGCCAGACACAATGTTCAGAGCAAGCCTCGTCGGATAGAACCGGCCTGCTTTCCTCTGCAACACTGGCAAAGTGTGGCACCTGCCGTTCCTTTGGGCACGGCCATCCGAGCTACAAGGAGAAGAAGAAAGTGCATCTCACCTTGCGCTGGTACAACAGCCCAAATTCACGCAGATGTTGTAGAAAAATCAGCAAACCTTCACTCATTCCTTCTGTGCTGTAGTCCTGAAAACAAAATCGACCACAACACTTCATTATGGTATGTACATACAGAAGATACATAATTACCCTTTTACATCCTTTTAATATATATCAAATTATTTTAGCTTTATTTGTTAATAACCTACACTGGTTGACAGTACAATGTATGTGAAGAATGCTTTGGCCGCTAGGTTAAACCAATTAAATAATTACTAGACAGAAAATTGAGGTACTCACAGGCTGGTACTTCTTAATAGTTACATACACATACAAAAGGAAGAATTCATTGTTGCGCGACGTTTCGCTTCATCAGGCGTCGAGTTCAGGCACACTAAGTAATGGCAGCAGTGGAAGCGTGGTTGAACACCCTAGCGGCCAGGTAGCGAACTAGGGTGTGGCGGGAAACTTAAAAAAGAAGGGATGTGGAGGTGTAGTGGTACTATGGTGCATCGGTTGCGACTATCTGATGTTGAGACCTGGGGGTTCAAGGGTTGTCAAGATTTGGTAATGTATTGATGGGATAGTTCCCAGTGCCTTAGTTCTGAGCTATTGTTTGAGAGTGGTAGGGCTCTTACTACATTTGTGTTATAACAAGTGTCAAAGTTTTGTTTGTAAGATGCAGCATGTTCTGCAACTAGTTTGTCAAGTATGTCCACTTTACCAGCCATTGCTTGTTTTGTGTCTGCTCTATGACCAGTCATTCTTTGTCTGAATGTGTTGGTGGTAAGGCCTATGTATTCTGCATTGCAATGTTTGCACTGTAACTGGTATATTACCTAGGTTTTCTGTTGCACAGTTATAACTGCCCAGTATAAAATACGTATGATTGGTAAGCCTAATGGTGAAAGAAATGGAGGAATTATGAATGGCACAGGAACCACAGAGTGGTTTATTGCAGGGTGTTGTGGTGGTGGTGTTGGATATGGTTGGCTGAAGTTTTGGATGGACTAGTTTACTGTGGGGGTCTGACAGTCTGGGAGGCTTAGAGAGCAGGTTTTAACTTTGTGGTGCAGAAGCAAGGATTTGTGACCGGATGTTAAAATAGTTTTCAGTTACATCTTAAAATTAAATAGAAACATGTACTCACAGAGTATAATGGAGGTTGACAGCTACACACACAAAAGGACGACACATTTTGCGCGGAAGCGCGAATCGCTACGTTTCACAATGCATGGCTTCATCGGGCGAAGAGAAGACACTGTACTGCAATATTGCAGATTGTAATTGGTTAACCTAGCGGCCAGGAAGTGAACTAGAGAGGTAGGTTAACGTGGTTATCGGAGGTTGAGGTTCTCATGATATGGGATAATCAGAGGTACCGTATATACTCGTGTATAGTGCGCCCTCGTATATAATGCGCACAACGATTTTTGCAACAAGTTCCAGGGAAAAAAATTTATGTGTCTTGCTAGAATGTAAAAAATCATGGGAGTAAAAAATCTTGAAGCAGTGTGAGGGGGGCTACGTGATTCCCTAGGGTGGAGGTGGAGGTGGAGGAGGAGGAGGAGGGAAGGAACCCTGGCTAACAAAGAAAAGAGAGAGGGAAGATGACTCACAATGGTTAGAGTGTGAGAGCTGAGGGAATGTGGGTCTCCCCACCCTCCGGTTTTTTCTCGAGGCGGCTTTTTTTTTTTTTCTGTTTTCCGTCTATAGTCCGCACCCCTGAATTTTTATCAGTTGTTTTGTACTAAAAGTGCGCATTATACACGAGTAAATACAGTATATCTGTATTCGCCACCGTGGTTTTTGTCTCGGTGTCGGAAACGGCTTGTCAGATTTGGTTGTGAACTAGGTTTTTAGAGTAGCCCCTGTCAACTAAGGCTTTGGCTATTTGTTCGCACTGTTGATTAAGGTTACTGTGAGCAGAGCATATGCGTTTTGCTCTGGTGGTAAGACTATATGGTAGTAATTTCTTGACATAGTGTGGGTGGTGGCTGTCGAAATGGAGGTATTGCAGGTTATTGGTCAACTTGATGTGCAAAGAGGTGTGAATGGTGCCAATGTGTAGGCTTAACTCAACGTCTAGGAATATTGCATTGTGTTTGTGAGCATGACCAGGTGAATTTGAGTGTGCTGTAAGTATTCAGGTTTTCCAGGAATTTCTGAAGATTTCATTGATGAAACACATCCAGCAAAATGGTTGGGTGGTCTGGTGGCAGAGGAAATTGGTTTCTAGTTTTCCCATGAACAGACTAGCATAGGATGGGGCCACGCAGGTACCCATGGCTGTGCCTTTGATCTGAAGGTAGTGGTTGTCTTGGAAACGGAAACTATTGTTAGTTGGGGTTAGTCTGGCAAGTTCAATCAATAATACTGTTGTGGGTTTACTACTGGGTGGTATCTGGTTAAGGTAGTATTCTGTGGCAGACAGTCCTGATGAGTGGGGGATGTTGGTGTAGAGGGATGTGATATCTATGGTGACCAGATAGGCATCTTGTGGAATTTTGTAGGGGTCTCTCAGTTGTATAAAATGGCTAGTGTCCTATACGTAAGATGGTAGCTGCTGTACCCAGGGTTGAAGGTGTGTGTCAACAAGTGCCGAGATTCTCTCTGTGGGGCTGCCAATACTGGATACTATGGGGCGTCCTGAAGGTGGCAGTTGTTGCTTATGGACTTTTGGTAGGAGATACAAAACTGGCAGACAGTACAGTAATAAAGTTTAAAACACGGTAGTCATCCAGTAATTAAGTTTAAAGCACTTAGTCAAAATAGTAGGGGTGTGCGGGAATGGATATTTGATTTTCAGGAAAATTTCGGGAAGGAAAAATTTTTTCCCTCGGGAAACGAGACGGGAACGGGAATTTTTTTTTTTTTTAATTATGACAATTTTCACATTAAAAAACATAATAACAATTGCATGTGCCATCCTTTACTTTGTACATACTATTTATGTTTCGTCTCTGTTTTGTTGAAGAAATTTGAATGTCTAAGCAGCCTGGATGTGCTGCCGTGTTCACATTTTATCACTTTTTTTTGCAAGATATACATCTTGGCAATGATTTGCTATCTTGAAGACGTTCGTAGAATTTCCACACGCTTAAGTTTGTGATTTTTCTTGATTTAGTATCAACGTTTTCCATTTTAAAAACAACTACAGTATCTTATAAACATTGAACTATTTTAATAAAAACAACCGTTTTCATCAACTTGAATAGAAGAACGCAAATTCCCGACTTAAAAATATGTAAAGCGAGAGTGTAAACAAAGCTTTTACCATAGATACAGCTATACTATAGCCTTCCATGAAAACTAAGTGCAACACAAACTGTTACCAAAGAATAATGTTCGGACCACAGTAGGTTCGGACTTTTATTTAATCATACTTCTATGGTTTTCTTAATCACCGTAAAGGAGAGGAATGGAATTCACGTCCAGCCAGCAGTATGCCACAATCTTTGATTAAGCTTAACGTAAATATTACCGGCAATATGGCGACGGTTATTTGCAGGCGTTAATGTTCATTGTTTGCAGGTTAAATTCGGTAAAAGGACTAGGGTGTTGTTTGCGTGTAGGAGTTAAATTAAGTTACGTTGAGAAATTTCTACAAATGTTACACGATTTAAAATACAATCGAAAATTAATGTTAAATTTTTATGACCGATAAATGTTTTCTTCGTTAACACGATTCTACAAAATAAACCGTGTGCTGTGTGCGAGACAAACATTTATATAGTAGTAACGTTGACTAAAAGTCGCGGTCAAAAATGTTCCTTATATCCATAATATATTAAAGCTGTTTACAAAATTTTGTGAATGATCATTATTAAAATTTCTTTATGAAATATACGAATTCGAACTTCGGTAAGTAATAAAGTTTGCTTGCAGTGTAACGGTAAAAGCCTATCAGTGAATAAACAAATGCACTTGTGTATGCTTTAAAACTGAAAATAATGCCAGTATTGTAGTTTCTGGTAACGTAGAAGAAAGTAAATAAATTCCCGAAAATTTCGGGAGCCAAATTATTTCCGCCCGAAGTTTCGGGAAGGCTATTTTCCCGATATTTTTTCCCGAAGTACCGGGATCCCGCATACCCCTACAAAACAGAGTTATGGTTTCACCTGCTTATTGTAAAAACAGTTTACTTACCAAAACAGAGTATGTACATTACAATTTTTTGTTGAAATTACCTAGGATTCATCAAAACTTTGTGTTTCCTTTTTTATAACGAACACAAATTTAGATTGTCAAAAACACAATTTTTTTTCTTTTTTAAAATGTTTGTCTTTCTTTTTTAACTTTACAATTTACACCTGCATTTACCTTAAACTCTGTTAAAATGTTTACAAAATGATTGAAAATGTATGCTTTTACTATCCAAGAATACTTAAAAGGTTCAAATTTGACATGAGTGAATACTGTAGTATGGTGACAAACTTTTGACATTCTGATAATTTCTTTAGTGGCAATTCCTTAACAAGGTTACATTGAAAATACTTTTAAAACTGTAAATGAAATGCTGTGCTTAAGAGTGCGTAAGTATTCGTAAGAGGCAAATAATTCACCAATGGATACAATATACTGTATTTAAGGACATACAAGATATTACCCCATAACATTCTGTACGTACTCAAACTCCCTATACAAAGATAATTCAGTACTATACTGGCACAAAAAAAAACAGTTTATCTCTCTACATAAAACTGTTTGTATAACACATGTATTCAAACAATTTATTTTGGATGCATGTTGTCATGTAGGGGATTTATTTACAGCTAATTATTGACTACACTGCAATTCTAAATTACCGTATTTTATCGCTTATAGGTCGCACGCGCATATAGGTCGCACCCTTATTTTCAAGTAGCGAAAAAAAAAAAAAAAAAAATGTTTTTCCGCTTATAGGTCGCGGTACCCAAGCGGCCGGCTGAATGCATGGAAGAGACAGGCAGGCGGGCCAGCCAGTCGGCCGGCTGGAACAGAGCGCACGTGTAGTGTGACCTTGACTCAGCAGTGTAGGCAGCTGCAGTCCTAGTGAACAAGGGGGGTGGGGAGGCCAGGCGGCGTTGCCAAGCGTGCGCTAGCCTCGTACCGGCCGGCAGCCACGCTAAGTGTTGCCTTGTTGCTTTAACCGAAT
>PNEQ01107051.1:0-12646 GCA_003012365.1 Medauroidea extradentata | reverse complement strand
GCTTTACTGAAGTCTAAAAGTGTGAGGAGAGTAACTTTTTTCATGTCCATGGCCAGTCTAATGTCGTCAACAATGTTTACAAGAGCAGTGCTAGTACTATGATTAGCACGGAAACCTGATTGGTACTTGTCAAGTTGTTTTGTGGAGTCAAGATAAGATCTCACTTGACTTAGCACAATATACTCAAAAACTTTGGACATCACTGGTAGTATTGATATGGGGCGGTAATCGGCGGTAGTGGAGGGTTTTGAAGTTTTAGGAACAGGCTTTACGTACGCGGTTTTCCAGGCGTTAGGAAATTGTGCGTGCTTGAGTGAGAAACTAAAAATACTGTGCAAAGGGAATAGAAGACAGGGGAGTAAAGATTTTCAAATACGACCTACAACCTTGGATCTATACGTCTCTTCTCGATAACTTCCCTTAACAGTCGATGTATCAACATTATTGTCACGACAGGGCGTAGATACAAGTATGTGAAAGTAGAATTCGCCCACTTTACTTAATATTTGCATATTTGTATTACTAATCACAAGCTTTTTCCTGTACAAGAATCTACTTATATCAAATCTGTATTATTTGCTGTCTGGTAGCGTCTGCAGGAGAACGAGCCTATTTCAATATCACACGGCCGAATTTCATCTCATCAGGAATTGTCTTAGTCTTTGTTAAGCTATAACATAAATTTTATTACGCATTACAAAACTGAGTTTTTCAAAGCAATCAGCGTTAAGAAGAAATAATTAGAGAACACTGGACGGTCTGGACGGTCCGAGGTAAGGAATGTAAAAAAAGGGATTGTAGGTGAAAGTTGGGACTCGCTGAGCAAACATTCTGGACAACGGGACACGTGTGCTATATCTATATCTATATCAATCATTCCCTCGTCGTCTTAATGTCAAGCAACCGTTTAATCACCACTTCGCCACATCGTCTTAAGTAAGTGTGAGGTTGTTACTTTAATATACAATAATGCAATTTCATTCAATATATTTTACCATACAAACCTGAGGCAAAATATTTGATATTATGAAGCAAACTAAAATATAATAAACACAGAACCAAAACATTTAAATTTCTACTGGAAAAGTCGTTATTAGTTTATCTTTTATAATTGAAGAGTATGCCACCAATGTTAACAATTTAACTCTTGGGCTTCTTTCTCTGCAGAAATATTGTCTTCATATTTTTCAGTAGGCTTACCTCCTGTGAGTCTGTTGCACTATTATGTATACCAACTTTCCGAAGGAAAAATACAAGCTGGTTAGATAGCCTTCCTGTCTGTATGTGTGCGACTGTGTGTGGCTTGGTGCGTTGGTGCCACTTTAGAAATTGTGGAGCACGTGGGTTGAATTTCATAAACCTCGGTACACATACAGTACATTGTGAGATGACTTTTCTTCTAAATGTATTGTTAATACTGTGGTCGTTTTATCAAAATAACGCCCTATAACTTTTCTTTGGACATACGAAATACCTAAGGAAACATTTTTCAGAATTTCGTGACTCGATACACGTATAGTAGTTAATAAGGCGACTCAACGGTAAAGTTTTTTGTTCATACCGCAGTCATAGTTTTAAAATAGTGGCCATTTTACGTTTGAACTTTAAGATCCAACGAGGTATTTAGGGGAATAAATTTTTAGAAATTCATAAAATTGCCATGATTTTTGTGTATTTCGTTCACTTTGTGTTGACATTATAAAAATGGAGACCACGTGTACAATATGGGGTCACATTAGATATCTAAGAAACACTTTTTCTGCATTTTCCTCAAACTCGTTACACATTTAGTACAAAGAATGGAAACATTATTTTAACATATTTTGTTCATATTGACTTCAAATACACACAAGGGCTCCTATTTGAAAATTTCTTGGTCACTTGTAAGTGAACTATTTATCAGAAATTCATCAAAAGCATTATACATCGGTGGAAAAGCGTAATTGTGTTTGCCAAGAAGTAGTATCAGATCCATGAGCCTGCGGGATTGACATGTCTGGAGGAAAACATTACAGTATTGTGCTGTCACTGATGTCGAGTGACTGAAGATTTCATTACTCGCCACTTACACACTCCTAAAAGTCTTCCTGTCCTACAGACAACTCAGAGTTGCGTGTAGTACCACTTTCCTTCCATGATTCGACGCTGGTACAAATGTAGTGCGTAGTACAGCGACTTCAAATGTATGGGTATTTTGGTCACATCTTATGCAGTTTCATTTTAATAGTGGCTGTTTGAAGATTTTGTCTCATTAAAAATCTTAGAACTATTTTTGGGAAAAAAATTTCTAACTAGATACACACGTAATTCAATGTGAGGTAAAGTGAACCTATTATTGTTTGTTAATACCGCATTTATTAACGTATGTTCCTCAATTCCAAAGACCTTTCGTAATAAATACGTAATTTTTTATTCGAGTATGTCAAAATCTGCAGGGCTTACTGTAGGACATTAAATATTTGTACACATTGTCGTCCAAACTTCCATTTCATTAGTTGTTACTTCAGGTCCATATTGTATTAAGATTGCACGAGAAGAAATAAAGATTATTATTCCGTACTTTTAGATGTACTATACGCAAACCGATTTTAACATTAAAGGTTAAGCTGCATCGACGTTGAAAAAAGTAGTTTCCTGAGTTATGTTTTCACCTTTTTGTTTTACAAAACATATAACGTTTATCTGACAAAACTGAAACAGCAAACCAAATATTCGATATAATAACTGTAAGGTGTTTTACGTGAAACATTAAAGAACCAATGCTGGTTTCACAGACGCGCTTATGCCACGCACATCAAGTTGTCGTGATATGAGAGCTGACAGAATGCAGCGGACCGCCCGCGCGCGTAGAGTTCCTACGCGAGGCACTTACAGGCGACGGGCGAGTTGCGGGAGGATGGGGCCGTTGGTGAAGTACGAGCTTGCACAGTCGAGCGTACTCCACGACACGTAGTTATGCAGATGCTGTACTGTGCAATGGACGTAGACACGGTAATGCTAATTGGTAACGTGGAAGAAAGATAGTGTCAATACGACCCATCGTGTGATGATTATGAGAACAAAATAATACGAATGAAAACACTTACACATTTACACAATACTGCTTTACAGTTTTGGCATCTCATTAATTTTGAAATAAAACAAGGGGAGCTTAGTCATATGCAACATAAACATGTGACTATGACCATCAGCCAAAACACTGCGATATTACATAATAATAGAAGTTGTAAAACAGCCTAGGTCCAAACTTTGTACTTAACTGATAGTTGTGTTCCAGTCAAAATGTGTAAGAATGACTAATGTGGTTACATATTTAAATAATTCTGGAATCTTGCCCAGGAACACTGCCACTATTAAAAAAGTAGTCACGTAGGCTATTTCTAGTCGAATTGCATGTCCTGTTTCATGTCAATGACACCCTGACGTTGTCCTCTAAGCCAGTAACTGCCACATATCCTCGAAGTTACGTCCTTACAATTTTAATTAAGTTATGAAGTAGAAATGTTTGATAATTGACGCAGTTAAATTATTATATTCATAAACCTGGCGATGAAACAACCGCCATTTGTTACTAAGTACTCCAAATGTGCATTCCATATATCGGCGGGTTTTAGTCAACGTGCAATAGATATTTCTTGCATAGAGTGTCATCACATATTGCGGCAGAGCAAATATTTTATCTGCTACCGACACATACAGAAAGAACAGAAACAAATTTTGATACGCTGACAGAAACTTAGTAACAGATATTAATAAGTGAGCGAGTAAGGTGAAGAGATTTTGGTCAGCGCTTAACATCTCGGTATTAGCGCTGAATAGGGGTGACATGCTGTGAGTATGGAGCAGCGCCGGAATGAAGGGGCGGGAGAAACGGGAGATCCCGAGAAAACCCTCAGACCAGAGGCATCGCCCGGCCTGATTTCCACGTACGACAATATGGAGACCGCCGGGAATCGAACCCGCATCGTCTTGTTGGTTGGCGAGTGCTCTAGCCATTGCTACCATAAGAGATAAGAGAGAAAGTAGAGGACGATCCTAGCTGTGAGACAGAATTTACGGTCACGAATGTTCCCTGATTTCTATATCAATGAAAAAAAATTCTAAAAATTATTACAAAACGATGACGGTGAAGATCGTGCATCTTTTGCATCACTATTTCCTACTTTACACGCATTCAGTGCTGACCAAAAATTTCAGTTCCGTGCACAAGCGCTGAAAATTATATATTGAAAATTAAAATTCGACGCAATTTACGTCAGTACTTACAAACATAGCTCCCTTGAACTCATGTACTTCTCTTACGTATAATCCGTATATAGCTCGTCATACCAACGTGCGGTGTCTAAACAATGTGGACTACCCGCAAGCCGCAGTCGAAAAGTGTTACATCTGAGACGAATCCTTCACTTAGTGTACATAAGGAGACCAACTTATGTTATCCGCATGCAGACTTAGCGACATCCGTTTCAACTGTCTCGCAAGACACACGTCCACACACCTATTCTGTTTCATACACAGATTCTTAGCCGTAATAATTTATGTATAACCTATTTATCTGTCTGCAGTGATTGTAAGCCCGTGCGTATGTAAATCTACCTACAACCGAGTGACTAAAATAATGTAACATGTTTAATATTAATATACTGTACGCGATCATGCCCACAGGACCACGTGCTGATACTAGGATTCGTCTCCATCACAGTCTGTCTTCTCGTAATATTCACAGTCTTTAAAGCTAATTTTAACTCAGCTGAAGGTTACAACAAATGTCTCTGTAGGGGATGCTGGTATCCTGTTGACATTATACATTTGTAACCTGGATGCAGTTTTATAAATGAGTTCATCAAAAGATGCGACCAACCTACGAAAATAATAAAAAAATTGGTAACCTGTTGACATTATAAATTTGTAACCTGGATGCAGTTTTATCGGCGAGATCATCAAAAGATACGATCAAATACAAAAATTATTAAAAATTTGGTTTTTGTCTTTACAAAAAAAAATAACTGCATACCGTCATGAAAGCAGCCATCTATCCTCTGCTATGATTTATCGGATTTTCTTGTTTGTTCCTCTTTTCAGCTAAACAATAGCCAACGGCAAAGTTATCTTCGGAAAACGGCTATCAACTTGGCTTTCCGCGTAGAAGACGCTCAGCTGTGAAGCATACGCGCAACTGTGTGACCGGCCTAATGTCAGTATATTTAATAATAACTAAATAAACTGATTTAAAAAGATTACACTAAAACGAAACGCTTATTATTTTATGATTACTAACCGATTATAAAAATCATTTGAATAATTCGTGTAACTGATTTGACACGTTTCGGAATGAGATAAATGTTGCCAATATGTTTTTTTTTGTAGAAATATTTATGCAGTCTATATTAAGTGAAACCTACTAGAACTGAGTTTTACTCAAAATATTCGATTAAAGAGTTCTTATGTTTTCTCTAAATAAACTAGCTTGTGCTGATGTAAGAAAATGTTTCACTTTGAATTAATTTTAAAGTGTAAAGCTTGGACTAAATTTAAACTTTACGCAAATATCCTTCTACATGAATACTTCATGGTTATACCAGACTCCTGAATTTTGGTTGCTGGAAATAAATGTTTTTTTTTTTTTTACATTTTAATTTGTTTGTTCTCTAAGAATGTATAAACACATTTTTTTTGTGAAATTAAACTTTCATAAGTATATTATTGTTATTTACTCACATCATAAAAATTATTTTAGATTTTTTCAATTTTTTTAATTGTTTACGATGTAATATATTTTTACTTACATGTTATAACCAATGTGTTTACCGAATTTGTATATTTTGCACATAATCACAAAATACGAGTGTGAAATACTTTTGGTTTGAATGTTCTGTGTTACGTAGTAATGGTTGGTCAAAGCCAACTAATTTTAAAAGTAAATAATAACAGAACTCATATAAACAGTTTGCATTACTAAAAACATTCTATCTTTATAAAATATTTTCTTGTTCCAACCTATAAATGAAAGTAAAATCAGTGGGCGCCTCAATTTCTATTCTTGGTAAGAGATAAATAAGATCTAATTGGACTCTTTCCAAGCGATGGCTAGCACTCACTGGAAATTCTCTCTCTCTCTCTCTCTCTGGGTCCAGGTGAGCTGCCAGTTTTGCCGAGTTTTGGTGAAGCGCCGCCCTATAAATAAATAAAATTATTTTTAAAGTAGCACTGGCAGCACTATTCAAATTCTTAAAAATTTTAGCGCAATAAAATTACTATAACTTTTTTTTAAATGTCCATAATTTAAAAAAAATTGCTGTGTGTGTTATTTAGTTTAAAGTGAGGAGAAATTTCATAAAATGGCAGCACTCAAAGCACAAACCATCACATTTAGGTTTATCCTTTATTGGAATTAGATGTTCATACAAATAAACGTACGTATTTTGAGCATGTTCATTTTGAGTAAACATGTGGGTCAAGTGTTAGACTCGTGGTAGTAGAAAAACGATGTGTGAATTTATGCGTAAAATTAGCACATCCTGTTTTCAACATTGGATGCTAATAACATATTTTGTTATGAGGTGAATTTAACGAGCGACATATGAAAGCAATGTGTAGTGCTCATTAGAAATCTCACCAGAATATAACTGAAAACTGAACTGATTGTTTGTTTGTTCAATCAGGATAGCCGGAGCCGAGGCAGAAATAACGTTATTCATTTCCTAGTTCTTTGTTAATAATTTAAATATAATTTCGTACAAAGTACTTTTATGACTACATGACTTTTGAAAGAGCAGAGTTAAGAATCATAATACCGAGTATGCTAATGACTTAAATGTAACATTGGAATTGAAATACGAAAATAGATGTTGTATACATATGTGACCAAAATGGATTTTACGTGCATATAACGAAAGACCATGTCATGATTGAAAAGAACCATTTGTTGATACATTAAAAAAATTATTTTTTTTTTGCAGCGGATGACGTTATGAACCAAGTTAATTTTATCACCCAATATATATATAAGACTGATATAAATCGTTGGAGAGTAAAAAACATACGCGGAACAGATATAGAATTAATTGAAAACAATTCCACTTTCTGGATGTATTTATAGGTTATTTAATCTTAAAATTAATATGAATTTAAGTAATACGCAAATTGTATTCATAAATTAGTCAGAATGTCTTACTTCAACTGACTGCTATGTGACTTAAGGCAATTAGAAAATTGAGCATAACAAAATTTATAAAAGTGTACACCATTTGTATCATACATTCTTTGACTGTAGATCATACGATTGGCCTATTTAAATAAAATATTAGTGCTTCCTTGTAATAAGAATTAGTAGTCTTCTCGAAATTTTTTAATATAATTTTACTTGAGAAAATCCAGAAACTCTATAGCAAGTATGATACACTGAGCAGCAAGAATCAAGTCGAGAAAGTTTAGAATACAAGATCCTGCATACAATTTGGAAAATAAAACGAAACGTTTAAAATTAAGTTAAATAAAATAATAGTTATTAAAACACATGCTACTACTGGTCGCCAGTTCTGTATATTTATAAGACCTTAATCAGACATAACGTTCATTTTTCGTCAAAACTTACTTTTAACCGTAAACATGACTACAGTTACAGGAACATTCTGGTGCCATACAACTCTAGGTACGTGTGTTTATAAAGCACATGTTTTGGCCACTAAATATATTAGTAGGCTACACCAGTAAATAACATTCTTTATACTGCTCTCTTGAAAATTTTGGGTCTTGTGACGAAGTCATTTGCTTCCGAGACAAAGAATCATAAATAAATATGTCACACAAAATATTTTTTAAACTACCTAAATTTTTGGTTTCTATGGAGGAAAAATTAAAGTGTTAGAACAGCCAAATGGTTTTAAGTAAGATTAGGTTTCTTAACAGGTAATTATAAGTAAATTACATACTGATCAGCAAAGGAAAGAAAGAATAAGTTTGTCAATAACTTTCCTTTGTAAGTTTGAAATTAAAAACCAGTGATAAAAGATTACATAACAATGATGATTTTCTATAAATTCGTTGTATTTATCCATGTATTGACTGGCATTTATGGAACTGTTGAAAACTTCCGTTTATGCGGTGACTAATATTAAAGTGAAAACAATTGCTCCAAAGGATCAAAATACGCTTTCCTAGTTTATGATACTGAAGTTCGTTGCCGACACAAATAGTTCTTTGACATCAGCTCTTAAGTGAAGCCATTGAACAGGATGTACAGGATTTTACTGCAACGTGTGACCAAAATTTACTTGTGGATTGTTTACGTGAAAGGAAGAACTTTGATACAAGTCTATTTAAAATATGAAGAGCTGAAGAGGTTCCTAAATTCGAAGTAGGAAAAACATATTTTGTGGGATATTATAAAATCACTAGTGTTAGAGGAATAAAATTTGGTATACAAACTAACAAAACCACGGTCTGGAATTAAATAAAGGTAT
This sequence comes from Medauroidea extradentata, assembly GCA_003012365.1. NCBI lineage: Eukaryota > Metazoa > Arthropoda > Insecta > Phasmatodea > Phasmatidae > Medauroidea > Medauroidea extradentata. Next base: position 4,184 of record PNEQ01107051.1, on the reverse strand, counting down.
GTGCATCGTACGCACCATCTTCATTAAAAAAAAAACATTTGTACTCTGTTGCTGCAGACAAAATGTTAATGATATCAAAAAAAGGGCTGTGATATGTCATAATGTAATGCAGTGTGCCGTTATTAGTCAATAAAGTGTGTTGTGCAACTCTCTAGGACTCGCCATTTACACCCCAATATTTCAGTTTTGGCAATAGCCTGGTGGCTAGGCAACACTTGTTACACCCAGGAGTACACTATCGTGAATCTATGGTGTCACATGAAATAATTTATTTGGTGCGGGCAAAATTGCAGAAAAATATTGCACGTAATTAGGAAATATGCTACACCGAACTTAAGTCGTGTACCAAATGAGCAGAAACGAAAAATTAAGTAATATTTCTGTTCAAATGCATTACTTACTGTGCCTGTGTTTTTTTGTATGTTGCACTGTTGTGTGGGTAGTGAAAAAGACATGAAAATTCTAACGAAAAACATTATCATCGTGAACTGTTTACTTGAATGGACGACTTGAAAACAGGCGGAGCTTCAGTCAGGTGTGGGATAAAATTCCTATCTCCATGGATACCGCAGCCGAACATAACCTTCATTTAGCTGTTTGGCGTCACATGTCCCGGATGAGATGTACATCAAGAAAATTTATTATTTGTTTGGAATTTTCCACTTTTTCAGGTAAACAGTAATCTTATGTATTTGCGTACCTTAACCATGACATTGAAACTAATATGTATTACCCTTACGTGCGAATCTATGAATGCGCAACATTTTTGCTTTCTGGGATTACCAACTAACACATCAGCATGTTTGTAAACAAGCTTTGTTTCTCAAAGTATTTCCCCTGCGGTGTGACGTCAGGGGGCGTGTACTTCAAGTCGTCCATTGGGTACTCAATGTTGTATGCACGTTGGTAACGTTCATATAAGTTATAATATCCTTTCTGCCCCACATTTTATATATATATATATATATATATATATATATATATATATATATATATATATTAAAGCAGGAATGTATTTGGTTCATTATGCAATAGAGATATCGGTGAAGAAGCAGATAGTGTATCAATTTGTGGCCTAAATACATTCATAAGGAATTTATATATAAAGTTGAATTTTGTGACAATGCATAATTGAAAAAAAATATCATTGAGTTATTAAAATCAATGCGGAAGGTGGCTGTATGGACTAGATACACGAGAGATGAGAAATTAATAATTAATTAAATGCGCAACTTCAATAACTATATCCCAAGTGTAAATGTTATAATTCATTGAAATATATCCGTCAGACATGAGATTTTAAGTAACTAAGTTGATAGCAGAAGTGATGAATATGGAATTATGTGAAAGGTGGTTGTTACGTATGTAGTCTAGAGTCAATCATAGGCAAGATGTATATATTTTTTAATGTTTTATAATTAAATGCGAATTATTTGTGTGTATATAATGTTTGTGATTTAACTAACATCAGTTCAATAAAAGGGACGAACAGAAAAAGTTTAAACGTCATTAAAATTAACAAAGATTTGTTATTAATAATTGTTTTAAAAAGTAAAAATTAGTACTGAAAATATGTTCATTGATTTTTTGTTGACGAGTTAAGGAAAAAAATAATAGTTCCAATATCTGAAACAAACAAGTAAACAAGTCCTACATCATGAGAGATAAAGTCTTACATTGACCATATCGAAATTTAAAATTTCCTTTTAGCCAAATGCTTCGGTGGCTGAGTGGTCCAAGGCGCCAGTTTTGTGATGCAAGGTCCGGCGGTTCGGAGCTCTGCTCGGCCAAAGGAATTTTCATGCAACACACTTTACAATTACGACTTGAAGGGCGATATATCCGTCTAGGATGCATGGCAAGTGAACATTACGTACAGCGTGACACAACTAGCGCTGTCTAGCAGGTGACAGAAATATTAATCAAATGAGTGCAGTGATGGGGGTGAATTTCCGGCGACCGAGCCGAAAGTTGCCGAGCGCTCCCGGGGTGCCGGTATAAATACGGCAACTCTCATTTAATGTAGTCAATTGACAGTCGAAAGTAGTAGGTAAACAATATGGAGGTAGGTGATTACAAGATGGGGTATGGATGTCGAAGATACAAAGGTAAATGTTAAATGTCAAAATCATTGTCGGTTGACAAGGTCATACGTCAATATAAAAGATGGCCGCCGTGGCTCATCCATGATTGCCGCTTAGCCGAAGATAGCTGAACACGCCCAGTGGCGTTCATATTTTTCGTACGGGATGATGACCGCACACGGAAAACTATTTTAGGAAAGGGCCAAAATCTGAAGAGTTAAGACCCCATTCCAGACCTGACCACATTCCTTTGCAGGGTCATGAGATTATACATGTTAATGGCTGGCTCTTAGTTCATTTTAGCACCGAGTCTTGAAATAAGGAAGAAACTCGAGGCTGAGGGGACAATCAGGTAGCCGTAAAGGTTTGGAGGGGGGGAGCGGCGGAGATGTCCAACTGCCAGCGGAAGAGAGCTCGCCTAGCAAACGTAGGAATATTTATGCGATAGACATTTAAAATTAGTTGAATCAAATCGATCATGGGGTAGTTAGTTGCATAATTTATAATTTGTAATATTTATAAATTTGTTTTCGAACTATAAGAAGTATTTTTGTCAGATAACCAATTACAATCCTTCTACACTTGTAGACCTTTTCGGTGAGAATGAGATTCCTTACACGTGCGCGCACAAACAAAATAAACGTTTAATTGCGTATATTATTGAAACCGAAGGCTTTCTTATTGACATAGATTCTTATTATTCATAACTTATTTAACTGCCTAATCTGAATAGCGCCGATCTCACGCTTCTTAGTCGCTTGATGTGACGTAAGCAGTGAGCACGAGCACAGGAATTCCGTCTCTAAATTCTAATGTAGGCGTGTCTGTTTGTTCCATACTCTAAATAATTTAGTCTTATAACTTAATATCTGCGCTGCGTTTTTTTCTTACGTATATACCTCTTTACCCAAATGAACACACCTTTATTTGTATAGAGTCTCAGGTCAATTGAACCTCTGTACTATATCAAAAAATTTTTAGGTACACCCATTCTTATACAAGTTAATATAAACATGAGGTTACCTTTAAAATTCTATGTAGTGTTGAACCATTCAGTTATTTTATTCCTGAATATATTGTGATAAAAAAACTTTTTAAGTAAGTTATTGTTTATTACAAAGTAACTACAAGTAAAATTTACAGGATAAAATGCACTTCATTGAACCTGAAACGAATGAGCACTTGTCAAACTTATCTATCTACGGATAAAATAATACAGTTTTGTACAATGTAAATATTTCTGCATTTTACGATTAGTGGTACAGGTAAAAATATGTATTGTATTATTTCCATACTATTAGAGTGAAAAATATGTTTTTAATTATAATACTATGGGAATAACACAAAACGTATTTACGAACAAACTGATTGATCTGATTAAATAATACAAAGAAAGAGAAAAATGTATTTTAAATAAAAATAAGTTGACAGCAAACATTGAAAATGCTTTGTTCGAGTCAGGGAAACACAAATTGCTACCGTTCCAAGAACATACGGTTTTTTATATTGTCAACACATATACAATATTATGATACCAGCAAGAAAATCCTTTGAATACTAAGAACTATTTCATGTACCAGTATGTGGCTACAAATGTTGCTTATCCCTATTAGTCTTTGAAAATAATAATGAAAATACCCTGTATATACACTTGCTCACTCCATATGTGTAAAGAAATCAGAAAATATGTATAAAATAATTTAACAATGTTTTAAAATGTTAAGTACACCTGTATATGAAGTATAATGTAAACACATTAGAAACTAAGGTGTAATATAGCGTAAATCTGTTTTTGCACCAAGAAAAAGGTGGCATGTGGCTTGCAGGCGTTGTACACACCAACAGCATGACGTAAAAAAATTTAACGCACCCAATTTTAAAAATAAGTTCATTCACATTATCTACAAATTAACCTACATTAAACCTGCAAATTTAATGTTTACCATAACAATACAACTTTGAGCACGTAATTATAATTATATTTATCAGAAAACAAAGACATATAGCTGCAACTGTAAATAACTCTCAAACTAAATATCCTAACTACATATTGATGTCAGTTATTCCACAAGATGAGTTCATTTTCTTTAACATTTTGTA
>PNEQ01107050.1:0-12646 GCA_003012365.1 Medauroidea extradentata | reverse complement strand
GTTGAAACATATTCCAAAGTCTGTGTAAATATATGTTGAAAGAGTTAAACCGTTTAGAATGCTGCGTAAGAAGGCGGCAACCAGTGAAATCGAACGTAGCTCCGTCGCTAGCGCGCCGCGAGCAGAATTCAAGCCGGTTGCGGGTGGGTAGGCAGCCCACTTGCCAGTTCTGTGTTGAATCGAAACACACTGTACAAGACACGTAGACTATCACAAAACAGCCTCACCTTCCGTGGCAACAAAGCTAGGCCTAGACACACTCACAATACTAGACATCAAAATAATATTCACTAAACATGCGTGAGTCTCGAAATTTGATGTCACAGTCATGAAAAATTCACTTGTAAAGCATTCTAATTAATTACCCGATGCATACAAATTGACGCAAAACCTTGTGTAGAACGATCTTAAAATTAATGAAATGAACACAGACAAATTAAGAAAGAGTGAAATTATGTTCCTTACATGATGTTTGTTATTAATGTTTTTATTTAATGATTGTGCAATTTGTGTAGTACGTCATATTGTAAAATAATTGTGAACTCTATATAAGGATATGTTTGCCTTTTACTTTCTTTTTTCTCTCAGAGTGCTAATGTTGTAGGATTCAACTGTAACAAAACTTGCCATAGTATGTATGAAATGATGTCATCTGCCATCTGAACTTTTGAGCCCAGGATCTTTCATATGACCTTTGTCGCGTAGAGGTATTTCCGATAAAAGAAAATAATATAAGTGCAAGTTTTTTGTTTGAATTTATAAATTTGTTTTGTGAAATTTCTTACTAGGCTTAATGAGAACTTTTGATTGGATTAACACCCCTCTCCCTTTTGCCATAATTAACATAGGTTGGGTTTCTTTGCAGTACAATCATCAATACTTCGGCGTATTATTATTGTTTGTATCATTTATGACATGGGCCTTCAATGTTATATTTTTTCTTTATTTCCTAAATGACAGCTTTTCTTCTCATCCCATACTTTAGTTGAGAATGTCTAAATTGGGCATTCACACTTACACATAAACCCAACTTATTGTAACGTTCAATTAATGACATTGAATTACTTTAATTTAAAAAAAAAAACAGCTCAAGAAAGAAACCTATGAACATCTATCACTTGCCAGATATTGCAAATAATTAAATAATTGTTATGCTCGTGTTTAACATTTGTAACTACAAACTTATATCAACAACTAAACTTAAAGCCTCTTAGTTAAATTACGAAAAATAAGTACCATATCCTTTAAATGGGTTGTTGTGAAATAAAATGTTATGAAAATAATTTATTTTAATAAAAATACTTGTAGGAATCACTAAATACAAACGTGTTATTTCTATCCAGATTATGGGCTATTTAAGTTCTCATTCCCACAAACACAATCACGCAGACTTATTCTGTTTTAACATATATCAGTCTTCGTCACTATCTGCATCACAGGTCAGACTAACTATACGTGATTTCAGTTGAGCTTTTTTTTTCTGGGCACCTTCTTTAGAGTGCTGGCAACACTTTTCCCAAACTTCATCGTCAGACACGTCCACTTTCTTTAGAATCCCCGCCTCAAAAAGTGACATGGATTCAGCCTGTCTTTTGGCACCTCTTTTGGCAGAGCACGATTTCTTCTGCTGAGCCTCAGAGGTACCTTCCTCCCGACTACAGTCTTCTAATGGGATAATTTCCTCTCGGCAGTGTGGTTCAGCAGTAAAATAATTTTCTGCATCACGCAACACAAAATCTTCAGCATCAAGTACTTGTGGGGCGAGACTGCTGGGTGCATCTACAGCAGGCCTACTTCTATGTTCTGCTAAATGCATATCAATAAATGACACGCTGTCAAAAAAATTGCCAGATTTTGATCTTTTTGTTGGCCTGTCCACTCTTTACTTGCAATTTTTCATTCCGTTTTCGGACGCACGTTTCTCGCAGACTCTGCCGTCGTCTTGCGCAATATCCAGCTAGAATAATAAGAAACAAAACAAATTAAAATAAATACTTAAGTAAATGCAAAGAAACATATACATGTCGCATGTCAATTGGATGTCCACTTACGATCGCAATTGGCAAATTTTGCTGCTATTTCAATCCATGCTTTTTCGCGCATTGCCTTGTCTCTGTGCTGATTCGCATATATATCGTACGAAACCTCGTGTTCGCGAACGAAATTAGTTAACGTATCTTCCGAAAATTTAAGTGCCATACCAAAGATTCTAACAAACCATATGTAAACAGTAACACCACCATGGTGCTATATAATGGAGCAACAGATGACAAACAAAAATGTTTTCTTCTGTTCGTTTTCATTCGTCCGTCCGTCAAAAGTTAAAGCTTAGCAAGGTTTCAACAGGCGGACGGATAGAATTATTTAAGGACCATGATTGGCCAATGGTCACGTGATCGACGGACAGATGACGGACGCGACGGATCGTAGAAAATCGCGCATTACAATATAAATGAACTTACAAAACATGTAGTCACTAGCCGCACATTCGCATTTACTCAATTTTACCTCGGTGCACTGTGCAAGCTCGCACTATAAACGTAACATGTAATCAGCTTTACACATGCCGTATACACCAATTATAATATTTTATATAACATTACCTTAAAAAATTTTGCCTTTGTAGTTTCACATATAAACTATTAACACCGCGAAACTTGCGTAAGCTTGTAAAGTTGGTCACGTCTGTGACACTGTTATTTGTTTAATTTCTTGTTACGTTTGTATACATACGATGTACGAATAATGATTAAGTAAATTTGTGCATGACGTGACGTCAATAAACGAGTACTATGGCTGAAAAAAGAAACGATGTGTGGAATATTTTCATTATAAGCAAAATGCAAGACTGCAAAGCTGTTTGCAAATGTATGGTGTCGAGAGGCGGTACATCTTCAAAGTCGTATATCACGAAATACTTAAAATGTCACCTCGAATGCACGCACCTGGTGAAATTGAAGAGCTTTAAATAACATATATGTTCCTCTAAACCTACTGCACAACTCTCAACGAGCCTGGTAAAAGTAATGCCACAGACACGAACGTGAGTAATTCACAAATGTCAGACTATTCAGATGATTATATGGCTACTACTTCATCCCCGACGTCAGTCCTCCGCCAAAGTTTCACTATGTGTACGAATTGATGGCAAAAAATTAACCATATTATTCATCACATGCCCGCACAGTGAAAATAAATAGCCTCATCGGAATAATGGTTTGCAGACATTTTACAGGTTAACATTGCGGAAAACGAACGCAAGTTGAATAGTAATTAAATACAATAAGCATTAGTCATACCTGCCCATCACATGTTAACTTTTTTACATGAATTTTCTTGTAGGCCTACCTTATGCCCCTGCACAATATTGTTATTATAATAGTAAATTAGGCCAAATTCAGCACTTGTGTTTGTTACAAAGATATTTACACTCTGCAAACACATAAGCCAAGGTCTAATGCACAAACATTCAAGTTGAAACCTTTGTGGGTGTTCTTTCCGAGTTCCTAAAAAAAGTTATTTTATACATTTTGGATAACTACGTAACTTACTGTAAAAGTAAATTGTGTAATTAAGTTAAGAGATGGATGATCTAACCAGTAAGCCTAAGTATTTTATAATTGTACCAGAGTTACTGGCTGAAAAAGTATAAATTAATAATAAATACAAATTGTAATTCTGAAAAAGTTTACCAGTAGCAAACTTCATTAGGCCACAACTAGGGAATGGTCTTATATTTGGGAATTTTACTCGACAAGCATACAGAGAATTCTGCTACTGCTGGAAAAAAAAGTTTATTCAAGTAAATATTAGGTTAGGTTGGACTATTGCAACAATAAGGTGATTATCATACTAATATTAAGTTAAATTTTATTTTAACTACTGGAAGTAGGCAAACCATGCAGTAATCGACTGCAGTATAGGTGTGCCAGTAAAGGGATACTTTGTTACTTTAAATTAATCGTGTACTCAGACAGATCACTGAAAAATAAAATACTTCTGGTCATTGTTCAGGTTTTCAAGAACTGCCACAGTATCTTGAACGCATATATGAAGTGATGTACAGAACAACCCTGTCGAGGACGGTGATACCAGATATGTATACTGCAGTTTCTTCTAAAGTTACAGAGGAGATGAGGTCAGCAGAAATAGCCAGTTTTACCACTGGTATGTGGTCATCATGTGATAATGATGATTACATGTCTCTTATTTGCCATTTCATTGGTGAAGATTTCACAAGGCGAACTGTTTGCCTTGATGTTGTGCCATTCAATCATTTGTACCATACCGCTGCGAGTATTGCAAATTTTATTTAATCCCAATTAGAAATTTGGGGTATGGTGCCCAAAGTACACATATCCGTAAAAGACAATGCTGCCAACATGGTTGGTGCTTGCAAGGTGGCTAATACAAACAGTGTTGGCTGCAGTGCCCATACTCTACAGCTTGTCGTGAAAGAATGTGTTCTTTCACAAACAAGAATTTCTAACTTGATTGCAAAAGTACGTCGAATTGTAAGGCCTTTTAAGCACTCTATACCAGCAAGTAAGTTGCTGAGGGAATTCCAGGCATCAAATAATATCCCTCAGCACAAACTGATACAGAATGAGCCTACTAGGTGGAATAGCTCATATTTGATGCTTAGTAGGTTTCTAGAGCAGAGGGGAGCCATTTCCTTCCTTTCCCCCAATTTGAATCTCAATAAGGAAATTTCGAATGTTAAGTAGACACTAATGAAACAGGTAGCAAAGATATTAAAATGATTCTACATATTCACACTTGTTATAAGCAACGAAGATACAAGTATTTCAGAGGTGATATAAATGGTCAATGGCTGCTGAAGGAGATGGGGTAAGCACACTAAAAGCCGGCTTGGTCAGCAGTCTAAGAACTCGGTATGCCAAAAATGGAAAATAAATATTTTTTTTTTCACTTAGTACGCTGCTTGGCCCTAGATTTAAGGACACGAGTGTTTTCGTCTTCAGAAACTGCTGACAAAGCCAAAGAGCTTCTGTTAGCTGAAATGTATAACGTTTATCACGATACTCTGTGTGAAACAGGAAAACAACAAATGGAAATAAAAACTGACAGTATAGTCGACTCAGTCACATCGTTATACGCATCATTGATTCAAAATAATAGGACTCAAACACGTACAACTTCGAGTGTTGTAGGTCCTGAGCAAGAACTTACCTTGTATATCAGTGAGAATTGGTCTGAAGGTGGATACACACACTCGCAGATCACGCCGAACAGACAGAGCGGAAAATGCTCTCGGTCAATCAGAACGCTTATTTGCCTTTCCGCGTTGTCTGCGTACCCTGCGCCGAAAATATTGGGTCAATCTCAACTTTTTCGGCGCGTGGAACGCGGACAACGCCGATTTTTTCCATACTCCAAAGCTGTTTCCGTATCCATACATGACGTTTGGTTGGCGAGTAGACGAAAATGGCTACAATCAAGGACGATAGTTTGAGAGAAAGACTGATCAACCATGTGAGGGAAAGGCGATCGTTGTGGGATACTGCAGAAAAACAATATAGAGATGTGAAAGAAAATGAGAGACACTGAAGGGAAATATCTGCTTTTATTGGTGAGTCACGTAAGTAATTTTGGTAACTTCCTTTGTGTTTTCGAAAAAAAAAGTATTCGTACATCACTTGATGAATACGAGTAGGGCCTAAGTTATTTAATACTAACCCACTTTTGCTTTTGATGTTGGCTTGAAGCGAATAAATGTTTCGTGAACAATACTGCGATATTTTGGTTTAATTAAGGTTGTACATATAATGCATTTTGAATCATCTTTCATTTATTAGCCTTATTATATAATTTTTTTTTAGTTGTGAACCTTATTTTTAAGAGTGTCGACAAATAATACGTTAATGTTTGGCAATTATGCTTGGTTTGAGTTAGATTAGTTAAGTGAGGTAACCTAACCTAACATTAGGTTAGGTTAAGTTAGATTACCTAACTTAACCTAACCTAACTTAAACTAACCTAATCTAACTTAAGCTAATGTAAACTAACCTAAACTAAACTACCCTTTAAATAACCTAACCTAACAAATTGTTTTTAACGTAGGAATACTTAGAACTTCACTAGAAACATTATTCATCAGTAAACTATATGTCTAAAATTAATAGTTTGGCCGGTACACGATAGTAGCTAAACTTGCTATCCACCAAGTTTTTAGTTACTCCACAAGGTGTTTCAGAATACTAAGTTCGTACACGTCAGCATTACATAAGTGCAGAAAGACTCTTGTTATAGGTATAGAACTCCAAGAGAAATAGGATAACGGAATTCATAATTTTACCATTTTTACAGTAGGCCTTGTTTAATATTTTGTTCAACCCTTTCCCCAAACAAAATTTTATAGCTATGACTTAATTTTAAGAAGATGATAGGTAACACAATCACGGTTGGAGAAGTTGTCGGGTAGGTGCACTGAAAATCATGGGGTACGGAACAAAAAAAGTTGGGGAGTGGTTCAGAAAATAGTAATATAGGGTAGAAGGACTTAAAATTTTAGGGCACATGGACAGAAAGTTGTAGGGTAGGGGCACTATAATGTTCGTCAGCAACAGAATTTGTATAGGCTTACCTATCTTAACCTTTGCCTAACATTGTCTATTGTGTAATTAAATTAGTTTAAACGTTCCTACAAAAATACCGGAATAGAATTTTAATATTATTTATACACATTACAATGCTAAGTTGTAACAATCTCCGCCCCTTACAGTACTATTTCTGAAGGATGCATGCTATACAAGTCACAAGGCTCGACAAATGTAATTTCTCGCTATGTGTATTAAATTCTTTCATCTCCGATTATATAAGTTTATGTGAGGAGTCCTGCCGCTCTTGTGTTCGACATTATTTAGGTCTTAACGAAAGTATTAGTATTTTTTTACGTAATTACAAAAATACGTCAGGATGCCAAGTGCAGTTTTCAATGTTAGACATTCAAAACAAATATTTGTTTGGAACCAGCGCCTTTGTGTGACATCATAACTAATGGTGTCCATCGCATGTGTTTGATATTTTTCCGTACATAATGATACAAAGATATTGGACATGTAATATAATTTTGCTATACATTTATATGCTAGAATAACATTTAACTATCTTCATTCTTGGATAAGTGTTTAGTCACCACTTCTAATGTTACCCATCCAAACTACTGATTTCAGAGGTATAGTTTACTGAACAAAACTGTGTCTATGTTCATTAGAAGTAGTCATACATTTAGAAAATTGTGGGTAATAATAAGGTTTCATTGGTTAGGTTACGTTGTTAGTTTAGGATATCTAAGTTTATTTTCCTTAAGTTTTCCATTTTTTGTTAGGTTAAGTAGGGTTGTAACCTTACCTAAGGTAACGTAACAAAAATTGTAAAATTCTGAAGTTGGTAAATTACAATTTTCTTTACAAAGACTACTTCTAATGTCAATACAAACAATTTTCATAAATAAACTATGCATGTAAAATCTATGTAAAGTTTATTATACATTACATGCTATTTATAAATGTCAGGTAGACAGTGTCTGTATCCCAATTAGGGATCAAAAGAAAGCAAATAAATGAAATAGTTTGGCTGCTAGAATATGTGTAACTACATACTGTTTTGTTTAACGCGACAGTAACAATTACTGACTTAATTGTGTCAGAATCTTATGACTTGTCAGAGAGGATACTGAATGCCACTGAACAATGTATGCAATATCTGTATTGTTTTATCTCATCCATGTAATTTTAAAATTAATTTGGTTTGCTCGGTAAATATCAAGAATCACTACTCATCGTGTAAAACAATTGATTTTTGACACATAGTTTACTGATGAAAAATTTATCTAGTGATGTTCTAAGGAGTCCCACGTAAAAACATATTGTTAGGTTAAGTTTTTTAGGTTTTATATGAGTTTAAGTTAGGTTACCTAACCTAAAAAACCTAAAAAAAAGTTTTTATGTAAATTTACTTAGAACATCACTAGAAACATTTTTCATTGATAAACTATGTGTCTAAAATCAATAGTTCGGCCGTTACATGATGAGTAGTGATTCTCAAAAATTGTAGGCTGCCACAATAACAAAGTTGATTTCCTTTATTGCGTGTCATAAGGCTTTGTGCTGAACAGAGATTCTGTTTGAGCATGCTAATTTATATTATGTGGAGGTTACAATATAACGAATTTTTTTTATTATTGTATATTCATGTGTATTACAGTTGTATTTATTAGTAGTACCTAGGTATCTATTTCTTCATTCTTATGAGAAAATTTGCCAGATTATAGAAATAATACAAATTACAGTAACAATATTAAATACGCTACTGAATAAAGCAAATATTGTGTGTGTCACATTTAATATCATTCCAGCTGAAACCTGTGCCAAGACGTGGAAATATCTGCGGGATTTGTACGTTGCACAAAAAAAAATAAAACACCTAGTGGTTCAGCTAGTGGTGTAAAAAAAACTGCAGCATCATGAACATGATGGTGTTCCTTGGAGACACTCTGAAACCACGAAGGTTAGTAGGCATGTGTTAATTTTTTTTTAGCTGAACATGAAAAGTTTCTAATAGTACATGCATACTTACTTGATAAATAAAAAAATAATTACACGTTTAATTTATGGTCTACAAACTTTACCTAATATTCAGAAAAGGTTGTATTTGCAATGATTCTTCCCTCAAGCCATGCTACAGTTTTCTACCTTCAGAGAAATTTACATGTGTAACCCCCTTAAAATATTTATCAGCTTAATCTTCACTCCAAAAAAAGTTCAAATTTATTTTCGTACAAATAGAATTGTTTTACACCAATTGAAGTGATAGCCTACTCTCAAACACACAAATATTTTAAGACAATAAGTTAATCATACACAGTGGAACACTTTACACCTCTGTGCACACGAAGCCAACCAATAGTTTGAAATAAGTCAATTTAAAAAACTAGCACCATGTGAAAAAATACCTACAGTATAGTCACCAGAGCCAAACAACGTATACTCCTCTCTCAGAAACTTGAACAGAATAAACAAACACCTTTAGTCTTTGTTGATTAGGGATACCCAAGAAACTTAGTCTGTAACCAAATCTGCCAAGTCATTTTAAAGGCATAGATGAAACCCAAAGGCCACGAACTATGTACCCCTGGTAGTCCCATGCCATTAAAATGTGTAGAAACTGAAAACCATATTTACCTCTGGTTACAAAAGCCTTGCATATTTACCACAAACAAAAAATTTATTCCTGAAACCTCGCATGTTAATCTTTAGATGCTAACCTAACCTCCGCAACCAACTAGTCTATCCTATACTTCAGCCAACTACATCAAACACCATCATCTTGAATCACAGATGATCACATCAATGCAATAAACACACTGTGGTTCCTGTGCCATCCATAATCCTCACTTATTTCATCAGCAGATACTCTGCATTGCAGTCTATTTAAATACAATACAAGGCAACTACAGTATGCAACAAAAAACTTCATATACCAACTACAATGCAAACATTGCAATGCATAATACATAGGTTTAACTATCAAGAATCATACAAAGAATGAATGTCACAAAGTAGGCACAAAGGAGCAATAACAGGTCACATTTGCTAGCTGGAGACTCCAGTTGCAGCACATGCTGTATCACACAAACAAGACTTGACTCTTGCTACAGTACCGAAGATCCGAAAGCCTTATTCCCACATGTTGTACAACATTATCGGAAAGTCATAAGAAAACTTGATGTGGTCTTTGATTCCAGCTTTTACCGATAGGAGTGTAGTTCCTTTGCTGTAAATTAACACATTGTTCTTGGGGCTGTTTTATGTGGCAATTTATTATGAATTGAAATAAAGAGTAAACCATAAATCACAATCATAAGTGATTTTCCATATTCTTCTACAAAACAGCTATCACCCATGAACAACAGCTAATTTGTTTATAACCATATCCAGGCAACCCTCAAGTCTCAACAACCTTCACATATTCACATTTTGGGTCTTCCTGCTGTACCCTAGTAGTATCGGCCAATCTGTGAGTATATCAGTAATTTTTCTATTTTTTAAGTAATCATATGCAGTTTTCAGTAAAATGTAAGGTGTTCAATGAGATTGATGGAGGCAGAGCACAACGAAGATAGTAGTGGGTGCTTTCAATCGTCATAGCGGAGAATGTAATAGATCCAATGGCTATGGTGAATTGGTGATGAAGATGATGAGTCTTTGCTGATTATGGCTCAACGATGTCCTATGTGTCGGGCGATGACGACGTCTTCAGTGGGAGGGTCTTAACTTTGGAGGTGGGCTAAGCCATTGTTAGTCTTCCAGGGTCTCCAGCAGCATCAATGTTGGGTCCTTGGTCGACTGGATCTTCGGCTGCGAAGTGGGCGACACCAAAGAATGGTTTCCAGAGGTGAGTTGCAGTGGGTGGCGTGTAACCTAATCACCAGGCGAAGGGTTTGGAGTGGAGGGTGCATTTATGGATGAATCATGTAGTGGCTTTGGCAAGGGTGGAATGGATATGTGGGAGGTGAGACTTGACAGAGAGGGATGAAGGGTAGGGCGAGGGGAGTACCAGAGTGAGGAAGGAGAATAGAGGCGAGTTGTGAGAGAATTGCACGGGTCTTGGAGACGGTGGCAGTGAGATGTGGGGTGAAGGTTAAATGAAAGTAGAGGGTCATGCCTAAGTAGTGAAGGATAACAGATCAGTAAATATGGGAGGTGGTAACAAGGGGAGGGAGGGTGATCAAGAAGAGTGTTATACAGAGAAAAGAGAAAGGAGTTAATTTCAGAATGGTTGGGTCTGATCAGCGTACTGGATGAGGTGTGTTCCATGTGGAAGACGGAGGGCAGTAATGTGGAGGGCGAAAAGGAGACTCATGATGGGACACCAGCGAGAATAGGGAGTGAGGCACACCCGAAAGAAGCGATCTTCCAGGTACGAACAGAGGAAGGATACAAGTTGCGGAGTAATAGGTGTGGCGGTGAGACTTGAGATTAGTTAGGAATGGGGGACAGAGTTGAAGGCACTGGCAAGATAGAGGAAAACCATGCACATATGTTGTGACCTGAAGAATCTTTAGACCACCAGGAGCTCCACATGGACAGTAGCATGGGAGGTGGAGTGGTCGGCTCAAAGGCCAAACTAGTGAGGTGGTAGGAGGTTCTAGGAAATAACAGGAAGAAGGCTGCGAGGATGGCCCTCTTCAACTACCTTGGATAAGATGGAGATAAGTTTTTAAGATGAGTGGAGGGATATGGGTTTTCTAGGTTCAGTAATGGGGATAACATTGGATGATTTCCAGTATAGCATTTAGCTATAGAAGGATTTTGGTATATGTTGATTATGTAATTTCTTTTATTTTTTCTATTTTATTTTGATTGTAACTAATTTGTAATTGGCATGTTAAATTATTCTAATTTATATGTTTTAAATTCGTTTTGGTTGGTTAATGAGTGTCCCAGATAGATAGCTTTGTTCCTCTGTGGAGGTTAGTGGACATCCAGCAGTATTATTTTATGTTTATCTTTTGTAGACTCTTGTATTTAATTTTCCGGTTTATTTTTGTTTTACGTTTAGTTTGTTACCGCGAATTTGGATGATTTGTTTTAATTTTTTTACAGTCATCGCAGATAATCTCAGACCCAAATAGCTTATTCGGATTATGCGCGATGCTTTGAATGCAGCAATAACCGGGTGCATGGGTGCTGATTATCTCTATGCTGGGTTCGACGATAAGATGGACGTTTTAATTTCACTCGCTGGCAAATATTTCGTAGCCAGCCCTATCGTAATTTTTTTTGTAGATTTTCTAGAGGCCCAGCAATGTATTTAAGGTAGGGAAATGGCGGGTGTGACTGAAGAGACCCGACGATTTCGAACTCATAATTAATTTTGGTGTAGAAAAACTAGCGTCTCTGCGAACAATATGGCGCCATGCTTGAAAAAAGTTCGTGAGTAAAGGCCTTATATTGTAAATTGACGTTTCTTGAACAAATTTTCGAATCTAACACATCGCTGCCTAAATGTCTTGAACAAAAGCTGCTGGAATTTGTTTGAAATGTGCTGAGATGTTTTTTTTTTTTTTTGCAGTTTCGGTGCTAATCTTTCCTGTAGCTTTGTCCCTGGACCACAGAACTTATAACCAGGAATATGTGCTTCAAATGGGCGTTTTCAGTATATTTCTAGCATTCGAACAGTACGATCGTTAACGATGTACTTCCGTTGCCGTCTCTGTGGTGAAGTATTTACGTCTTGTCGCAGTATACGAAGACATGAAGCAAGAACATGTAAGATGAAAAAACCTTCTAGAACGAAATTTCAATGTGAACTTTGTCATCACCAGTTTACTCGGAGTGATATCGTGATAAGACATTTTAGAACCTGCAGAAGAGCTTCTCCCTATGCACCGCAGGCACCGCAGTTAGCACCGCAGGCACCGTAGTTAGCACCGCAGGCACCGCAATTAGCACCGCAAGCACCGAAGTTAGCACCACAAGCACCGAAGTTAGCACCGCAGGCACCACAGTTAGCACCGCAGGCACCGCAGTTAGCACCGCAAGCACCGCAGTTAGCACCAAAAGCACTGCAGTTAGCACCGCAAGCACCGCAGTTAGCACCGCAAGCACCGCAGTTAGCA
>PNEQ01107044.1:0-13850 GCA_003012365.1 Medauroidea extradentata | reverse complement strand
AAAATTGCAAAAAGTAACGTTGACAACAAATTGTCGACACTGGGACACGAACCTCGGACCGCAAGTTTACAAGGTTCTGACGCAGACACTGAGCCACAGAGACAGGTTGGATCGAAGGAACTCCTTTGAATACTCGTTCGTACGCGCCTGATGCGGACACACCGGATGTGACGTCATGGAAACTTGAAGGCGATTTTTCAGGCCTTTCCCGTCCGTTTGGACCCTACATGTCCTATGTCGAATCACTTGTCTCGGAGTCCCCAGTGTCACTGCGGGGAGCTTTAAACAGTTAGCATCCTCACCCTGTAGATGCATTTAGGGATTAGGTTATGGCTAGATGCAGCTACGAATACGTTTCTTTGGCGATAACTTTTTCCACGTATCAGTGCGGCCAATGGTTACCTCCACCATCTGCTAAAGGCTTCGCACATCTCGCCTTAGAACATCAGCATGCTCAATCTGTGAGTTAGACATTTTGGTCAGCGCTTAACATCGACGTCTTTAGCGCAGCGGAATGAAAATACGGGAGAAACAGGAGATCCCCGAGAAAACCCGCCGATCAACGGCATGATTCCCACATACGAAAATCCGGGGGCCGACCCCCACCGGGAATCGAATCCGGATCGCATTGCTGGGAGGCGAATGGTCTTGACTATTCGACCACCGCAGCCCCATCTCAATCTGTAAGAACTGACAGGAAGTCGCGTCCTCCAGAACAGCCCAGTTGCCACTGTCCAGTCTTTATCTCAGGCGGACGAAGTGTTGCCGAAGAAGTTAACCTCCCCTACTCGACGCGGGTGCACGGGAGTGGTTCGTTGTTATACTTCATCCGTGCTCCTAATTGTTGGCGCTCGACGACTTGGGAGCGAGGGAAATAAATAAAGCCACTTCACCTCCCCTCCCCGTCCCTCGTGCTACGACCAACCTCTAGTCGCCGGCTAAAGGTAAACAAACGCGGCCCCCTGGGGTCGCCAGAGTTCAGCGAGGAAGACAAAGAAGAGTGTTTCCGCGATGAAATACGTCCTCGGGGAGAAATAAAACTGCGCGACGCCCCGCCGTCAGGCCTGTAATTAAAACGGAAGAGTTTTTTTTTCTCCTCCTCTCTCGCCTGATAACTCACTCTCGGCAAACTTACTATTTCTGTTTGGTTGGTTTGCGCAAGGGGAAGGGGAATTTAACGCGGGAGATGAAGAGAAACCATCGCACGCGGCCCAGTTTTCCCGCGCGGTCGTAATTCAATTAGCCCGCGCCGGCGTGCCGGCACTTACCGCGGGAAATGTGATTCATGACCCCTGACCCCGACAGACTGCGTTGATAATAGGTGCCACCGCCCGTGGTCTGAATACAGAGCAGAGTTAACGTATCACCGCTATAAATAATTGACGAGCAGTGCTGATAATGCTGATCACTGCTTGTCCGGGAGAATTTTGATTTCAAGGTGTAAAATGGGGGCAGTATTCGTACACAATCTTTTAATATAATACTGGTAGAAATTTTAATATTTTATTAGATGTTTTTATAGTATTTTCTAAGGGCTACGAGGTAAAACCAAAAAGGGGGAATCCCCACTAAATAATTTTTGAGGGGTTATTCATCTCGTCCATCCCCTCCCCCCGCTCTTCTCGAGGTCATTCAACGCAGATTGGCTGCGTCGCTCACTCCGCGTCGCGTTTGTCGCGCTATTGTGATTCCAGTATAAGGGATCGCTATAGAGAGCTTATTATGCGCTTATGTAGTCTCTATGAAGTATTTCGTGTAATCACTGGGGCCAACCAATCCCGTCATGTCTCCCATCTTCACCACCTTGTGACATTCGCGTAAAGTGACATGTAAGCGATATAAAACTGGCGTGAAATAACTTATTTTAAAAATTATTTTGGTTACGTAATGTATCATTACTTAAAAAAAAAACGCGGTCGTTATACGTCAGTAGCCTGTGGATTGTTAATGTTATATAACGGAAGGAAGTAATTGTTGGTGTGTAACCACATGTGCGCTGTTCATATTTGATGGCGTCCAACATGTTCCCTTCTTAATGATTTGACCAGACAGATAATTTTATCATTTCTGAACATTGCGGTGATTTCTCTCATTCGTGTACCTATGAATGTATGGCCGTATCTATAAACGACTTTCGAATGACAGTCAACTGCTATCCCCATAGAGAAAGCATTGGTGAGCAGTTGGTTGTCATTCGAAAGCCGTTTATAGGTACGGCCCTTAGTCATCGTCTTAGTAAAATCTAGTATTCAACCACTGACTCTTTGTTTACGTCTTCTTTAGGCCTAATTCAGATCTGGCCACATCAGAAAATTACTGCAAACACAGTGGAAACAAGTTAGGTCGAAATATTAGGCCTAGTTACCCTTATCAGCGGGACTACATATTAATTACTAGAGCCACGATATTTGTTATTTTCTTTATATTCTGTTCGTTCCTTGTTTCATTTGACCCGTATCTGTTTTTTGGAATTTTTTGTTGTGTATGCATCCTGTTGACTAAAGCATACTCTGCTTATTTGTGTTTATTGCTTATTTTTAGTTTTCTTTTGTCAGTCATTTATTTCGCAATGGGGTATGTCCAAACAACTAACTCCAGACCACGGCCGTAGAAGAACAGGTCTGGACACTCACCTGGAAACTTGACCCCTTTGTTGTTTGGCTGTAGTTTACCAAGTTACCGAGAATATTGTGTTTTATTGGCACTGATGTTAGGGCGGTCGGACTAACTCCGTCCACTTCCTTTCCGCTAAGATAAACAATTTATCAAAACGTATTTTTTATCAATTTATGAAATACTTTCTTCGCTCACAAATTTAAGAAAAGGCTCCAGCAATCTTTATTTACTTTATAAATTTAACAATGGAAAAAAGTGGACGGAGTTTGAATCCGACCGCCCGGAAAACAGCGCCAAAAAATACGGCATTCTCGGTAACTTGGTGAACTACAGCCAAACAACAAGGGGGTCAAGCAAAATACATTGTTAGATAGGCGAGTGTCCAGGCCTGTTTTTCTACGACCGTGGTCCAGATATACCCCTACTCACGAGGTTCGTGTGAAACTACAATTAGAGATGTGTATTGGACTTTGCTTAAAACTTTCCGCCAATAGAAAGATGGGGTCACCACTGAACGTGTCAGTCAGGCGAGTGTTCGAGTCCACTGCGCGCCGTGTGTGTCTTACACTAGAGGCGATACCGCACCTGATGAGCCGGCCAACATCGTCTTTACGAAGGAGTGGAGCTGCAGATGGTGCGCATAAGGAAGTAAAACCAGATAATGCTAAAATTTTCGCCACAAAATCATGTATCTACAAATTAGTATAACATACGTGAAATGACGCGACAGCCCGAGGCTGTTGTCAGCCGTGAGGCGGTTCAAGCGTAAATATCCCCCTCCCCTAATCATCAGTAAACCCTTGCTCGTCATCGACGGGATACATACAACCCGCCGGTCAGGAAGGGCGGGAAGTTGGTTATTTAGCCCCTACCCCACCTCCCGGGTCAAAACCAGGGTTTGTGGAGGTGGTCGTGGGGAAGGGCTGGTGGTAAATAACGTACAACCGCGGTCTGCAGCACGTGTGAAGCGAGCCCACAGCAGCGTCGAGTGCACGTTCCGGCTGGGGATGTCAGTGTGCTCGGTTGAAGTCGTTGCAAGCACAAAATCATCCACCCCCTCCCCCTTAAACATTCATGAAAACATGGCGCTACGCGCGTTGATGACACGTCCACGGCGGGTACAACGCAGCGGATGCTACATCATCGTTCACAATGTTCGCGGCGCGCCGAGTGTCCCCGTCAGTTTCTCCTCCTCGCTACGGGTGTCAAGGTCAACATGCTGGTGCGCGCGTGCAGTCCGGTTACGTTTAAAAAAAAACTGACTAGATGCAGTCGCGCTAGTCGAGTTCCCACCGAAACCATTAACTGCGTGTGTTCTCTCGTCGACCACGAGGCCATATTATAGCAACTGGGAAATGAATCGGTTTTAAGGGACCGTCCCAGCATTCACCTGAAGAGATTTGGGGAAATCATATTAAACCAGAATGAGAATGGCCAAACCACCACTGTAAAGTCAGTTTTAAATAATAATGGAGGTGATGAAAAAGAATATACACGCGTATAACGTATTTTTAAAGCTTTTTCTAAGCAGACAGCACTGGCGTATGTGAGCAGTTTTCGAATAAACTTGTGTCGTCCGAAGCTGTGCACCAGTGGTCTGTCCCAAGGCATACGATGATAAGCATATGAGCATACTCAACATTTAGTGGTCCGTGGTACCATTATACGTGTAGGAGCAGTGAACTCTTCTTCCAACAGCGAGCAAGATGTAATATACCTCGGTCGTAACACAACACACGTTTATTGGATATGACAGGTAGGTACATTGAGTCCACGTGCTCCCAAGTGTATATTCAGAGCTTATATTGCATGCCTTGGAACACGATCAGGATTGGCCACTCCTCTGCGGCCTGGACAGTCCGAGCGAAGTATCTGCAGGCACTCGCAATACCAGGACGCGCAAGGCGCCACACAGACACGTATTGCACCGCGGTCACGTAATGTAATGGCGGACGGAGGGCAGCAATAATCCTGGAGGTGATAATTGACACAGCTGGCTAGAGGATCAAGCTCCCTCCTGTTCCTGTGACGAGACCTCTCGCATCACATAAATCACGTCTCTATATGGGCAGTTACTCGCCTGAGATGGACGCCGTGCCCATCAACTCACTTACTGATGAATCTCTGTTGTTAGAAGAGGGGGTAGGGGCACAATTTGTCCCAAGCTCCGTACCCGGGTTGACTTGTAGCAGGGTGGGGGAAGTGCGCTCTGTGATTACTGTGTAATATCAACTAATTTAGCTGTGGTAAGGAATGGTACCCGCGCATAACGATCGGAGGGTGGGAACTTTTAGAAAGAATGATACTGTAAAACGGACTGTGTTATGGATAGACTGTGCAGTAATATTCTTTGTTTACCTATAAATACTTTACTTCATTGAAACAGTCTTTACATTATTTTATTCCTATGTCTTCCTGCCATAAATATTGACTAAATAGGAAAGTGTAAGAAGGTTTCAGATTGAAAATAAACTTATAGAATATTTTACTTGTAACTAACAATTGGCGCATAGTCTGTTTCATGTGCAACACCATCCAGTGTTTATTATTCACCACCAGAAACAAACACATGGTTAGTGTGGCAGCCTAATATGTATAAACATATTTTAAACAAATGATGCTTTGGCGATGTTACGGTTATTTACTACGCTACAGTCCACTTAAGTTTGGAGGAGTAAGAAAAGCCACCCTGTCCCCTTTCACCCCCCCCCCCTTGTATTCACATTAAAACACCAATAAATTCCTATATTCAGTTACAGTTTCATTGAGTTTACTGCAGTATTTTTATTAGTCATGTGGCCCTGTTTAGCATTCATAAATCATGTACCTTATAGTTAACTCGTCAGATTTTAATATATAACAAATCTGACTTAATACAATATACCTCACAGTTTTACAACTAATCTAACCTAAACTATGTACGTACTGTAACCATTCAGCATTCCCCATGGCATTGGGCTGAATGACCTATGAGCCATGCCACCTACTCCTCCCACGTCTTTCCGCCTGTGCCTGGTTGACATCGCGAGCCTTTCGAATGGGTGGGCATCTGTCAATCATCCTTTGACCGGCGTTCAGCGGGCGTGACTGAATCTTACCGCAACACCAGGAAATTCCTGCTTACATCAACCAGCTTTGTCTGCGAGCTATGGGAATGTTGTTATGGGTGTCGTCGCAGGCGACTATAAATACCAGCCCACTGCCAGCAGCGGCAGAGTGATTGTGGCATTGAGCCTGTGAGTGTTCGCGACAGATTTGGCATCAAGGGACGAGGCAGAACCAGACTATCAAGGAAAGACTGCGTAGTTGTATACGATGGTGGCACTCTTAGAGTGGTGTGTATGTGAGAATGTACGAACAGGTTGCACTGTAGCTGTACATTGCGAGACATTTCTAGAAAAAGACTTGTGCGATCAGAGGACTTATTTGAGGGCGAGAGAGGCCTTTATTAATTATTTAGGCTACTACAGTAGTAAATCAGACTTTTAGGGAAATTACCTGAAAATATTGATCTAAATAGTGTGAATCACAAGGTTTGTGCACTTAATGTGGAATGTTTTATAGAGATTGTAATAAAGTAATTAAGTTTAATACCTTCATTTGACTATCTAAGCCCTCCATCCTTATCGAACATGGCTGCGACCAGGACAGCAATGTGGTTACAGTACTAATGACGAGGTTGCAACTCGGCCTGTGTGTAACTACAGTTACTTGTCAGATGCATACACTTTGTTTTAAAAATGTATGGTTAGTATTTGTAAATGAAATATATGCTCCTTCAACCGCAGATATTCCACTCTCCTTTCCTTATTCCAACAAAGGAGTCTGAACATCTGCATTGACCTAGTTTCCCAGAGTTCTCTGGGCGAACGCTGGTCTGGCCCAGCAGAGAGATGAAATATTGCCCAAGTTTTGTGATCAAGCCAGCCGCGGGGAGTGGTGGTAAATGATGCAAAAGTTTACCCACTTACAAACAATCCAAATTCCTTGCCACGTTGCTACAAAGGAAGTAATACTGGCATAATGAGAGTGAAACCGCGCCCGTGGTCCTGTATTTGTTTTTTTTTTTATTTCAATTAGTTAACATTTGTATATTTGGCCGTGTTAAAACAGACTTAACTTGCCTACTGTCAAATGTGACTCGCTAGGCACGCAGTGTTCCCAAGTACGGAAAAAAAACTTTGGACGGCGACACTTGTGTCCCAACAACTGGCCTAAACACGTACATGACAATCGTTAAGAAAATACGTTTGTAAATACGAGTAGTAAATGTGTGGTATAGGTCATTCGAGATAAAGTGAACACCAAATATATCCTTTGAAAATAACCACTAGCCGTTAGTGCATATAGACCTAGTTTAAAATGTACTTACTACGTATATGGTTGGTAGGGAATTGCCGAATGTAGTTCCGTGTATTTTTCTATTTTAATACAAAAATGTTAAAATAAAATCAACTGAAATCGGCATATTTGAGTTTTATACAATTAATTAACTTTTTTTTTATCAAGCTATGTAGGTTCCTACCGACTGCGCAAACATCAAGGGATGTGTCCATTTGGACAGCCTCGTCGTTGGCCGTTATGCGCGTAAAAATACAAATTGGCTGAAAATATAAATTTAGCAGGCTTCCTGAGTGCTCACTTTATCCCGAACAGCCTATCGTGTTGTAACTTTCTCAAATAAGAGTTTACTTGTCCTCCCTAAAGTTTTTCGTTTGTAATGTATTTTTTCTTTCTCTCTTAGCGAAGACCTGTTTGGAGTATTCGGAACAAAAATTTTTAACACAAATGTTTTGGAGTTTTTTTTTCTTCTAAAAAAATTATATTTTAATGTTTGGAGTTTCGTATTTGTATGGTTTTTGTTCCCTAAACTATTACCTCCATTCATTAAAAATCAGGTATTGGGCAAACACCAACCTATTTTTCCTGTTTTCTCAACTGGCGACCTGTCTGACACAATGATTCATCGCATATTTTTAGTTAGTGGAAACATTTGGGTACTTTCCCCCCCCCCCCCCCCCAAAAAATAAATTGGCGATTAAGCATAATCAGTTTTATTTATGCAAAAATTATACCACAAATCTCCAACATGTACCGATAACCATTTAATATTTTTTGGAAAGTTACGTTAAATATTTGCTACAATATAATACGAAGCATACGTCATCACTATTCCGTGATAAGCTATTTTGTGGTGAACAAGTGTATTTTGGCGACCGAAATATGTTTTTTGGCGTGAGAATAATAATATTATGCAGGATGAATACCAATAAATTATTTTGTAGCTGCCGCAAAATATTTCTACGTGTAGCAGAAATGTAAAAATTTAAATTCTAAGTTGACAGAATGAGCGTTTCTGTGTCGGGACTTCTTTCATGGGTTTAATTTTGTCTCTGTCCGTCGAGTCGCCTTCGCAGTCCTCTGCGCCACTTGCTCGTTTAAAAGGCGCCGCTACAGTGTTTGGGGTCATCTCATGAGCGACTGTTTATAAGCTCTGCTGTTTGCCTCCTCCATCAAGACATACCGCGCAGCTTGGTCGCTAGTCCGCGCTCGCACACAAAGCGCGTCCCTTGCAATGAAGTTTGTTAATTAAAACCAACTGAAGGAAATTGGTCTCCCAGCTACTTGGACGTAGACGTCCTGCAGCCTGGACTATTGTTAGAGAAGTCATCCCTGCGCTCCCCAGCTGTGAGAGAAACGAGAGGAGAAGTTGTTGCTTTTTTATCCACCCCGTAATGACACTTCTATGTGATGATTTAATTACTCGAAACGAATTGTTTGTACTAGTTTTTTTTATAATCGCTGCTGAAATGTAAGAAGTTCCATCCATTTTGCTTTGTTTTTAATCAGACAAATTTTAGTTACATGTAGTTGGTTCAGTGACTCCAGCTGATAAAATTAATTTGTTGCCAGTGAGATAAATATATGCATTTTCTTCTGTGTTAAGAGTATTGTGTCCTGCCAGCAAAGATTTTAAATTATATTTTTTCATAGTGTAAGGAAATGGCAGTTAAATTAAAATATGTAAATATTGTTAAAAACATATTCAAGGTTGTAGATAAGAATTCGCTTGCATGGTAACTACTATAATATCACATTACCGTATTAAAATAATAACGTACTACACTATACAAATTTTCCTTGCATGCTAACAATTTGATCATTAGATGATATCTGACAAGTTTCTTAGTCCACCAATTACTAGGTACTTGCACGAATATTTAAATTGGACACCTGTAGCTAACCTCACCGAAACTAAGAAAAGTTATTTGTTGTATGTAAACAATTTACGAAATTAGTACTGTATTAAACGGAATAATATATTTCTTGATTTTGCTAATACTGTTCTTTCTCTTTGTTTGCAGGTACGTAAACCTGATGTTCGAGTCGTAAGACCTGTTTGTTGCTATTGTTGTGGAAGTGGGGCTACAGTAGTGCGAATCCCATGCACTCAGGAATTTGAAAAAGAGTGCACATTATTGTACGTGAAGTTGAAATCCTGGGTGAGTTCCAACCGATGTTAAAACTAAGTTATATTATGATTGCGTACATATGCGTATGCAGATATGTGTATACTTCGACGTAAAAGGACACTGTAGTGTACCAACGTTGTGTGTTGAATGGCAGCGCCACTAATATATAGATGCCTAGTACAATGTTCAGCATTGCTATGTTAGTGCCTCTTAACTGCTACTTCAAGTACTTGCTTCTCGTTCCATACACGTATATATATATCACTGTATAGTTCACCCCACGACCATGTGCACGTTTTTTATAACTGGTTAATGTCACTTTAGAAATAAAATTTGAGTGTTACATATTTTGCGAGAAGTTATTTTGACGTACTGGTCGGGTTAAAATTGAAGTTAAGTTAGAAACGTAAAATGTTACTGAATCTGAATGATGAGTCAGAGTAAAGCACAGAGAACATTGTCAACAGAACTGTAAGATAAGTGCGTTGTTCATGGGCTAGACTATACCTATCGTGGTCGTGTTCGAAGGCATGTGGTGGTAAGCAGTGACTATACTCAAAACTGAGTTGACTGTGCGACCAATAGACGTGTAAGAGCTATACTCTCTTCTTCCAGTAGCATACAAGAGGCAAGGAACGTAATCTCCAATAATATACCTCGGTCGTAAGATACGACACGTTTATTGGTTACGACAGGTAGGTACATTGAATAAATGTGCTCAAAGCCTTTAGTCGGTGTCTTGGAACACAATCACGATTCGCCACTGATACCAGTAGTGTGGAATATTATTTCAAGAACTAACTCGGACAGTTCCAGTTTACCTTAAGGGTCCAGACTTGCTCTTCTAAGACCTTGGGCTGTACAAACATCAGCCAAGTTAAACACGTCATAATAGCGAACAAAATGTTCCTGGTACAATTATGGCGGATGAGTTGTCCCCCTACCATATCATGGCTAGCCTTTAAAACCCTCGCCATGGCACACGTCATGCTCCATCTGCATGTTTCGCTAGATCTCCAGGGGGTAGCGTGTTCCAGAGGATGGCGCATTCAAGCGTGTAAGTGCAGCAGATGGCAGAAGTATCAGGTTACACCGCGAACAGACGACGCCGTTCATAGTCGCGTGTTTCGCGTTGCACTCGGCAGAGCCGACAGCGGACAAGGGCAGTCCTTGTGTTCCCTGCGCTGTCTGCAGTGGAGTGGACGACGCAGTCAGGGTTGCCAGATCATTAACGGAGTAGTCTCGTACAAGGAAGAAAAAATTCTCTACTAGGCATCAAAATTCTCGTGCCACCCTTTTTTAAGACTTTTTTCTTTCTTTTTTTTTCTCGCGCACCTGCATACCACGAACACCTTACAGGCCCGGCCATTAATAGTTCTCTGGTCTCGTAATTCTCGTCTGACAGCAATTTCATATTGTACATCGAGTAAAAACACTCTAAATCCTCGTACAAATACGAAAATTCTCGTACATCGGCAACACTGGGCGCAGTTCCGCCAGTGATGTCCCCTGTCTCGTTTCAATTATGTGAGTGGTTTTGCCTGTCAAGTTTACGGCCCCAAGCAGGTGCTCCTCGCTTACCCGACAGGCGAGCCACTGCTCTCTTGATCCAGCGTGGGAGGTCATTCCACGTTCCCCCAGGTCTGTCGCGTTACGGCAAAGAAAATATGAAGGACCGGCGAGGGGTGGGTGGGTGGGTGGGTGTCGCTTTACTCCCACGTGTAACGAGGGCGGGGGTTTGTGTTTGAGGGACACTGAAGGGAAAATGCCAACCTTGATAACACGAGCAACGTCCACCGCCCGCCTTCGTTGCGTTGACGACGTTCCGAAATAATTTACCCCGTCTTGTACACGGTGGCATTAATATGTGAATAATCGTTTTTTTGGACTGATTTTGAACATTTTTTATGCGTGAAAAGTATAGAAATATATGGTCTGGGTGTAGCATATTATTATTAAGTTTACACAGACCGTGCTTTACTAAACATCGCAATACAGTTTTATAGGCTGTCACCCCTGACAGCTATGGTCCGTTATCTCCATTAAGTCCTGACGTCGATAATATTATCGCATATATCTAATGTCTTCATGTAGTTTGTGCTTTTCTTTTGTTGCAATGCGTGCCCACTAATGTTTAACCCACTTTTTTTTCTTTAGAATTAAAAACAGTTTTAATTGAATGATAGTTTTCATTTATGTTTTATTTTCAAAATTGATTTTGTATACTTCGTGTTTTGGTCTGATCTTGAACGTTATCTTACTAGAAAAGTAGCCGCAAACATAGCAGAAAGCATGTTGCCCTCTCCAGAATACTGAAGGTAAATTATATCAGCGTACAAAGGAATAATTTTAAGATGAGGAACAAAAACAATGCTTGTTTTAAACGCTACCGACAAGGCATGAAGTTTTTGCTATAACCGGAAATACCACGTTAAAATCCGAGGATTTACAAGAGCCTGTTATTCGCTTCTTCTTAAAGGTAGCCTGTTTCGACATCGGCATGTGTATAGAGTCGTGTTTGTAAGAGGTCGATAGTGTTCGTCACCTGCTTCGGAGCCGTATATCTGTCCTCCAGGAAACATAAAAACACACTTAGGATTATACGTGTGTTAATCGCACAGGACCTGTCAGCTAGGACTGTCAGCACGTATCTGAATTGATAGAAACTGACTTGGAATTTTGCCCCCCCCCCCTTTTTTTTCTCATCGTTTGTACATACTCAGCTTCTAACGGTTTGGTGGTATAAATGTGTGAAAGGCTGTAGTTACGGATTAGAGATGTGATTTTTAAATGCGACAAGGGTTGTTGCAATAGGCATTCAAAGGTTGGCGTGGTTGTACAGACACTAAAAAATTTGGTGTGCTTTCAGATGTGTCGTGAAAAAATCTCCATTTTACGTTCGGCTGGTGTAAACCCCCCCCCCTCTCCATGTAACATTCTTCGTTTAGCGAATTTATGCTGTTTGTAGTAGGACACTCGCTGTACAGTTGATTTTTCATAATGCTAAGATTTCTGTAGTAATTGGTTACTAAATCTAAATGGCCATGTTAATTTCTGCTGTATTCAGTAGGCGTTGTCGTGTTAGTCAAATCTGTTCACTAGCACGTGGGCAGTCTCGTAGGCAGGAGTCCAAACACGTAAACTCCTAGTGAGTCTAGCGAGTAGAATAACTTGAATGCTTGATATGACAAGTAGTGTGTGGACTTTACCAATTAAGAGAGTCCACGAGGGTCAGCGGATTTGCATAAGGTGTTGGAAATTTCCGCGATGGGACGTTGCCGGCCGTGGAAGCGTTGTTAACGAGTAAAGTGTGCTTTCTAACTTGGAGCATGTAAGGGTCGCAGCCTCGCAATAGTGGCTTAGCCCGATGTACCCGCGTCATTAGTTGCTCGTCGCAGGGGAACTCGGAAACCGTGTGCGTGGCACTGGTCCCCCCGGGCCATCCGGGTCGATACCGTAAGGTCGCAAGTAGTGTGCCGAGTCTCCCCTGGCGTGGACCTTACGGGAGTGAGCCTCTAGGGCGGCTCTTGCGCCGAATCCTCGCTGGAGCCCGGTCATTATTCGTGTATAAGATTATGTAACGTAACAGAACGTCGCAGTGGCGGGCTGGGTTTTGTTAATTAATACTCCCCCCATCTCTTTCCCTCTTCTCCCCTTTCTACCCCCGCCCTGTAGTTACAAGGGGAGGGGGGCAGATTTATGAACCCTCCAAGGGCCACCAGTCTCCACGCTCCACTGTGCCTCAAGTGATATGGATTGCCATCCCCCATTGGGGCCGGAAAAGGGTGGGAGCCATGTTTATAGGTACCCGTGAGTTGAAAGCCACGCATGCATAGTGTATTGGCGGAGTTTCTAAACCTACCGCAGATAGTCGTGTTCCCTCGAGGACGCATTACTTTGTATCCGATCTTCAATAGCATATATTTGTTGGGGGGAGAGGGGTTGGGGTTGGGTTGGGATAGAGGAATAGCCAGCACTCTTTCCGGAGCTCCTGCTTGCCTGCGGCACCTGCTTGAATTAATCATCTGCTAGTTGCCGTGGCTCATGTGAGCCGATGGAAAGTCTCTTTTTACGTTCAGCTATCTTCTTTGTGTGTGCGTGCTTCCCTTCCAAAAGTTACGATTTTAAATGTCCACAGCGGTGCATATTAACCACACCCGCGTTTGTTTCTTCTGCATTTCAATTGTTATTTTTTAGTATTCTATTTGCAACGAGATTTTCGTTAGATTTGATGCATTTCCTTGTTCCGTGGCTACTTGACAAAGTTTTGAATTTCTTTTTTAATTGGGTTGAACTGGGTTAATAAATATTCACGTTCGTACGAACTTGTGCAATAACTGGCACTAACGCTGTGCTTAGCTGACATTTTCCCCGAGCTTGAAGTGTCTTATTACTCGGATAACATTTAATGTTCTGAGTAATATGCTGATTAGTTTTAATCATATGGCATCCTGCTAGTCATGTGTACAATATTAAAATAAATCTGGTATATTTTTTCGTGTCACTGTCAACTGTATCCAGAAAAGAGGGAGGGGAGGAAATATCCTAAATATATTTATTTATTTATTTATTTATTTATTGCCTCCATATTTTCCAGAATATACTGGAAAGGAGTTGTCAAAAATATATACACAGGTCATAAACAAACAAACATATAACATGAACACAATTACAAATAAACACAACCTGGAGAGAGGTCGTCAGTGTACAGCATATTTACCAAAACATTGCAACATTGACAACATAATACAGTACAAGTGT
>PNEQ01107043.1:0-13850 GCA_003012365.1 Medauroidea extradentata | reverse complement strand
GGGCAGTGTAATGCTCCTGCATGGTGCAACGCTACATCGAACCTTGCTGCGCACACTCCACTCTACAGCGTGTCAGCAGGTGGTGTGCGGCGGGGTTGCCTAAGCTGAGTTTTCATTGCGCTCCCCTACGAAGACGGTACATTTCCGCCTACGGGTTTATAGTTAAAAAGTGCTTGTTTTGGCTCGTACTACCTGCCCTTAAGCGTTGTATCATGAATTAATATACACCCTGTATATAATCAGAGTAGGGAACCGATTAAAAATTTATTATGGGCGCAACGTAAAATTTGCACCTGTGTTACACACACACATACACACACGTTCAAGTGGTCTCGTGATGGGTACCTGCACTGCGTCAGTGCAAATAGTGGATAGTGCTACTTAAACGGAGTCTTTGTACTTACTTTCATTATGCATGGTGTGGGAGACGAACAACGACATTGATACAAATTTCAGTAACGTATTTAGTTGCGGTAGTAGGCCTATGTTGTAGAATTATGCCACGTACTTTTTATGGTTTTATACAGGAGGAGGTACTGTAAAGGGCACTGGAACCCAGCAGCATACCTTATGCTTAGAATATTAAGTTTTAGTGGTAATTATCCATTCCTTCATATTTAAGTGTAATGGTAGGTGTAAGTTTGTAATTTGACTATGTTTTTGTAAGTGTGAGTGGTGCAGCTTGTCCTGTGAGAAGGTAGTTCTGCGACAGCAATAAGTGAGTGGTCTGAGGGCCAAGGACATGGACAGAGACAGGTGGTACCTGTAGCTGCAGTTTGGAAATGGGGCCATTGTGTTTACTTATGGATTGCTGGAAGGCAGTCAGTTAGATGTATTTTTGTCAGCTTGTTTAGTACCAATTTCATCAGGAGAGAATTTCAAGTAACTTTCATGTTATGGCAATTTGTCGAATAAGCCACCAATGTTGAGATATTTTGAATAATGTAATTCTTGTTAAATTTGATGCTTTTTAGAGATATATTTGTTGTAAGGGATGCGACTTGGTGGCACCGGCCCAACTCAGGCATTTCTAGGAATCCTTGCCCTAAATGGTAACTGTCAGGCTCCTGTGTTGTGATTGGCTGTGAGGTGGTGTGGCCTATGATGTGCTATGTTCTGAGAACTGGCTAGGGAAGTGTGGTTTCTAGGGGAGCTATATTCTTGTGCCCTGATCCACTTGTTATTTGTTAAAAATCTGTGTTATCCTGTGTATTTGTCTACATCTTAAATAATGTCCTGGGTAAATATAATGCAGTTTAAGCAGGTGCGAGGTAATCCTGTTGGTTAGCACCAAAATTTCAGCAAACAAGTAAACATAAACTGTACTCCATTTTGTAAGGCGGAGGAATTCCGTCAGGGTGCGGTAGGTCGGGCGCAAGGAAAGCTGGCTGAGGGTGGCGATAGAAGGTTTTTGGCTCGGAACGTCGGCGGGTGTGTTTTGTGGGGCGGCCGAACGGCAGTGCTGGAAGGGCCGGTGATTTTCATTAATTCTTTGATTGGCTCTGAGAACTGTGGGCACATTGAGTGCACCAGTAGTGTAAATGGATTTTTTTTATATAAATATATTTGTTGGAGAGAGAAACTTTTGAACATACTAGCAAACGGAGGCCGCGAAAACCCGAGTCAGCGATTCGCACGCAACCGGGACTGACTGCACCCTAACACGAACTTTAATGTAGTATTTGATGTAATTGGAACTTCGCTCACTGGTATCTTTGTGAATGTTGTTCATATCCCCTGTTGTGATTGTAGTGGGAGTTAAAACAATAAATGGTGGGCTGATAGTTGAGGGTCGTGGAAACGCCAGTGTACAGAAGCAACCAAACATATTTTATTTGGTGAAAACCCCTCTAACGAACTTGCAATTAGCTCCGCTTCGAAGAAAAACTAACTCTAGGAAAGCCCTTGACGGTGAGGGAAGCGTGGCCCAAGGGAGGAACGCGTTACAGTACATTATCGTGCTTCTACAAACAATACAGAAATATCCATACTAATATTACATTAATATACGTAATTAATACAGTTCACTGCGTAGCAAAAACAAATGTAACTAGTAACATAATGTTTACTTCTAAGAAATGTACAAACTTTGAAAACCTCACTGAACAGTTGACGACAAAAAATAATTAATAGCATTGCAGTGTAACTCATCCCGTCACAGTGGTTTTTATTTACATCGGACTGGTATTCAAAGGATTTCTGCTTCGAATACCAACTAAATCTGTTAGTTCTCAGCTATATAATAACTGTTGGTGCCAGTGATATCTGTTTGTTTTATTTATATAACTTGAGACGTTTTTCCAAGCTGTGTATAATAGACCTCTAGCGCTGCGGCGAGTGGTTGGGAAGTTATGAAATGAATATGGCGGTGGTTGGATTCTGAATGTAAGTTCGGCTGCAACAGTTGTGGTCCTCCGGGCCGGATGTTAACGGAAATTTAGTTATCGGGACATGAATGTTTACGTTATATCGCAGACAAATATTTTCTGTTTCAGTTAAAGTTATTTACACAGATTTATGCGAGTTTTAGTAACGTTCTACAGACATCACAACACACTCTCGAACAGCTTTAGATATTATACATGACGTTTAAACATGCTTGCTTTTTTGGCAGGGCGATAATTGTGACATGAAAACGATTGTGCGTGCATTATCGTATCATCACTGGTGACATTAATTATTCATAGTTAAAACTGTTTGGCTGTCTACAACATCCAAGTGAGATAATGGCGGCACAATCTCTAGAGCTGCAGCATGTTACCTTCAGTTTTTTGTTAAGTAAAGCAGACGAAGCATGGGAATTGTATGAAGCGTCCCGCCAAGATGATTCGAAGATGGAAGATTTCTTTATTACCTTCCAGGAGGTTATTGAGAAACGTGACGAGTTGGTGGCTAATTTTTGTGCTTTGTGTGCAAAATCAACAGGTGACGTCTCATATGACATGAATGAAGTTAAAGAGCAGTTCTCTTCGTACGAACTCGTGTTTCGTGAGCTACGTAAAATTTATAACAGACATCTGACAAACAGTGAGGTTAGGGTTTCTGGTGACAACGCATGCCGCCATGAGACACAGTCGGTTTTTTTACCGCAGGCATCTATGCTGACTGCGCGGCCGCTACCAATTTTTAATTGTAAACGGGCTGAATGGAAGGGCTTTGCGGAATTATTTAATTCCATGGTGGGTAATGTTCCATATTTATCCAAAGTACAAAAAATTCATTACCTTTTGGGATGTCTGAAGGTGGAAGCTCGAGAGGTAGTCAGCAATGTGCCGGTAACAGAAACCAATTTTGACGTCATATGGAGTCTGCTTGAGAAAAAGTTTTTAAGTATACGCATCACCGCAACCCTCCGTTTTCATAACATTTTACATTTAACTGCATTGGACAGTAGGAATGAAAGCGCACTTACAAGGTTTGTAGCGTGCTTAGAAGAACATTTGAATGCCTTGATGGCACTGGATTTCCCAGTTGAAAAATGGGATGTTTTACTTTTAAATATTTTTTTGGAAAAACTGGACACGCCATTAAAACAAGCATTAGAGATGTCACATGAGGACGACATTCCATACTACCGCTGGAAACTGAAGTTTCTGGACTGGAAGGCATGAGCAGCGGAACAAGTCCAGTTGGCAACAGTAACGACCCCAAAGCCTAGTTATGGCCAGAAAACTACAAGCAGTAGGTTGCCTGGTGTGAACAAGTGGCGCCCATTGAATTTGGATGGTTACCAAATTACAAAGACTACTCTCTTATCTGTTCGTGAAAGAGGTGAAAAACAGAAGCGTCCAGCTTGTGATGACTGCCATGCACTGGACAAATGCCAAACATTCCTCAAGAAATCTGTGGATGATAGATGGAATTGTGTGCAAGGATAGAGGCTGTGTTTTAAGTGTCTCTGAGGCTGCACTATGCTAGTCCAAATTCCTATGCCAACTTTGCCATGGCTGCCACCACACACTCCTCCATATAACAGAACGACATAAGCTCAGGAACACTCCAGCAAGTTCATCTGAGGATGAATCTGGTGTCAAAGAAGACAAAGCTGTTGTATTGTGTGCCTCAGAAAGCAATACTGACAGCATTCAGGACGCTACTTTTGTGTTAAAAACAGCACTTATCAGAGTGAAGTGAAAGACAATGCAGGGTACTACCAGGTGGTTCTGGCGTTGATGAATGATGCTTCCCAGACTTCTTTTATTACTGAAGCCTGCGTGCAGAGGTTAGGTCTCGAGCGACATCATATAGATGTTTGTATAGCCGGTGTTGGCAACATTTCAGTCCCAGAAGCTAGAGGGGCAGTGGTTTGTGAAATAGGTTCGCTTCACTCATCAGATCTCCACATTACCAGCAAACCTGTTGTGATCCTGAAGACAATAACTAGAAACCTATCCTCAGCTCAGATTGTCACCAAGGGTCCTGCACATCTTAAGGGTTTGCCACTAGCTGATCCTCAGTTTGTTACTCCGAGTGAATTAGACATGTTGCTGTCAGCAGAGGTAGTGGCAGAAGTAACAACTGGGTCCAAAGTCATCGGGCAGCCGCATGCCTTCCATACAGAGTTTGGATGGGTGTTATCTTGCTCTGCATCAAGTGCACCAGCTACTCAGCATTTGTCATCATTCC
This sequence comes from Medauroidea extradentata, assembly GCA_003012365.1. Classification (NCBI taxonomy): domain Eukaryota; kingdom Metazoa; phylum Arthropoda; class Insecta; order Phasmatodea; family Phasmatidae; genus Medauroidea; species Medauroidea extradentata. The sequence continues at coordinate 9,224 of PNEQ01107043.1, read as the reverse complement.
TAGTACGGAAGTGACATGTACCTGGATATAGCTTTGCAAAAATTCTGGGAAGCTGAAGAAATACCAAGAAAGTCGTTCATATCCAGCGAAGACCAGAAATGTTAAAAGCATTTTCAGGATACCCACTCACGTGATAGTGAAGGCAGGTATGTGTTGAAGCTGCTCTTTACCACCACAAATGTCACTTTTGGGGATTCGTACACCCATGCTCTAAAGCGGCTGCAGGGACTGGAGCGTAAGCTATGTCTGTCACCAGAGCTGCTTCAGCAATATAGGCGTTTCATGGATGAGTATGAAGAATTAGGCCACATGTCGCGGATCAGGTCATTAACAGTGGATGCCAGTGGGAAGTCTTCCACAGTGCTTACTTCAAGATCACATAGCCAGCCATCATACATAATTCCCCACCAAGCAGTCGTCAAAGAGGATAGTGTGACGTCCAAAGTAAGAGTGGTGTTTGATGCGTCCTCAAAGACTGTGGATGGGTTGTCGCTAAACAGTGTACTGCTGTCAGTACCCAAGCTACAAAAGGAGGTTGCTGACATCTTGGTTAGTTTCAGGACATCACCAATTGCTGTAACAGCTGATGTTTGCAAAATATATTGCCAGGTTTTGATTGGTCCCAGTGACCGGAAGTACCAGTGCATTTTGTGGCGAAACTCTAACCTCGACCCTGTGAATGTATTTGAAGTCAACACGGTAACCTATGGGCTGGCTTCTTCACCCTTCCAGCACTTAGAACAATGCAGCAGTTGGCTGCAGACGAAGGTGCTTAAGTATCCCTTAGCAGCACAAACTTTACAGAATGATGTATTCGTGGATGACATAGTGACCGGGGCAGATACAGTGGCCGAGGCACTTGAACTGAAGACTCAGCTGGTGGTGCTATTAGAAGTAGGAGGGTTCCAACTTCACAAGTGGTGCTCTAATCATCAGAGTGTAATTGAGAATTCAGACTCAGGTAAATCTTTGTTAAACTTTGACAGTACTGGCTCAGTGAAGGTATTGGGAGTTAACTGGGATCCAATGCAGGATCAGTTCTGCTACAAAGTAAAGGTACCAACTGTACCAGATACCAAACGTGGCATAGTGTCACTAATAATGTGATTATATGATCCATGTGGGTGGCTATCTCCAGTGATGACTACAAGTAAGATATTACTTCAAGTGCTGTGGACCATGGGCCTCGGTAGGGATGAGGAGATAAGAGAGGATGTGATGAGTGATTGGAACACGTTAAGGCGGCATTACCTCTTCTGTCGTAGGTGAGGCTGACAAGGTTCGTTCCAGTGTGGGGATATGAAGTTTAGTTCCATGGATTTTGCGATGCAAGTGAAAAAGCCTATGCAGCAATCTTGTATGCTCGGTGTGTGACGGAGACAGGAGAAATCACTGTGCATTTGCTGATTGCAAAGTCAAAGGTAGCTCTATTGAAAACCATGTTAATTCCCAAACTTGAACTCTGTGCTGCTCACTTGTTGAGTAGACTGCGGCAACATGTCTTGGAGATTTTCCGCACCAAGGTCGAGGATCCAGTGCTTTACGCTTTTACGGATTCAATTGTGGTGCTAACTTGATTAAGGATGTCACCTCATAGGTTGCAAACATTTGTAGCTAACAGAGTTGCAGAGATTCAGTCATCATTACCTCCAAGTGTTTGGAATCATGTCCCTTCAGAAAGTAACCCGGCAGACACTGCGTCACGCGGATGTTTGCCTGACCACCTGCTGGACCAATCCAACTGGTTTTCCGGTCCTGACTGGTTGATGCACCAAGCAGAACACTGGCCATCACAGGACACACTGAACCCTGAAAGTGTGCTGGAGCTGAAGCTTTCCGTTGCAGTGTTGGCTGCTCAACAGGAAACACGTAATTCAGAAGACCCACTTGGCATCCTTCAGAAGTTCTCATCCCTCCAAAAGGTTCAGTGTGTTGCAGTTTGGATTCTTCGAGCAAAGACAGCATTTCAGCAAAAGACACCCACATGCGAGATGTTTGTGACAGCAGAAGAACAAAGAAATGCAATAGCATAGCTGCCAACTCTTAACGATTTTCCCCTACAATGTACGATTTTGTGCCCTATTGAACGGTTGTACGATTCATGTGAATTATTGTACGGTTTTCAAGCTTTTAAATTTTTTCCCTGTTTGGTTGTTTCATATTAAGAAATGTGGTTCTGAAGTCTTGTAATTTCGGTACCGAACATATGGTATGTAGATCTGACTTACAGTGTCGTACAGTAGAACCCTGTTATAGTGTTCCCACTTATAACGTTTTCCTGGTTATAATGCTACCTTCATTTGGTCCCTAAAACTGATTTGTAGTTGGAAATTACCCTGTTACAATGTTTTCCCATTTATAATGTAAACATTTTATCGGTCCCTTGAGAAACATTATAACAGGATTCTACTGTATTTAATAAAGAAAACTGTACTACCGTAGTTTCGGGAAAGAGCGTGCTTCATTTATAGCCATTGTACAATATTATTCACTACAGAATACCGTATTATTCACGCATCGTATGAACGTACCCTGAACATTGCCAAACACACCCGATTGATTGTAGTTGTCTTCCTGGCGAAATGGCCGTCGTGACTCGTGCAAACAAAAGTCACGAGACTGTTTTAATTTGAAGTGTTTTTCCTGTTTACCGTTTCCGTGTAGTAATTGCTCAAGAACACGCATCAAATCTTGTGAACTGAAGGAAACTATTGTTTGATTTTTATTTTCCCAGCAAATATGGAAGCGCACGTCGTAGTTGCGTAGTGTTTGTAAGCAAGTTTTTTTACCAAGCTTAAATGTATCATTTTGTTATTGTAGCGGCTTATTTTAGTGCCGGTATCGACGTCGCATATTTAATAATCGTGAAACGTAGGAATATTGCAAGTTTCATGTCTAGGAAATACAACATTGCGGTTTTTACAATTACGTTTTTTTGTACAATAATTGCCAAACCGTGCGGATGTTAAAAACTGTTAAAAAATTCAAAGTATGTAATATTTATATTGTATAAGAAATTGAATACTCTCACATCTGCACGTTCAAGGATGTACACTTTATTTCTCAAATCCACAGTATTTGCAGCGTCGGAGAGTTGTGGTTTAGATGTGCCAAGTGTGATTAAATTACCTAATTTGCACTCTGTAAGAATTTTTCGTGCATTTATAGAACTGTGAAAGAGAATTTGAAAGCTGTGTTACCAGAAATCGTGATGTAGGGACCTATGTATTGGTGTATTGAAATCGGTAAAGTTTGTAAACTTGCAGAAACCAAAACTACCTATTCTAGGTTTGTTTAGATTTGTATGAATATTAAAATTAAAACTGATTTTTATGATGGTACAACAAAGTAAGCCTACTGAAAATACGTTTAGTAATTTCCCTGTTTTTTTTCTCTTTATAATAGCCCTAGGGAAGCTATGTAATTTTAGCCATGAACACAACACATGAAAGTAGTCAAAATTATAGCTATGAGCGGACCCTGTAGGTCTTGGGGCGAGTTTTTGTGTCCTGTTAGTATTGTAGTGATGTTTTTTTTAGGGTTCTGTCTTTAGGGTTTAGTCAGGGTTGAGTTGGATTCCTTCATTCCTGTGGATTTTGTTTGGCTGGTAAATTGTTTTGAGGGAAGGGTCACCCCGGTTGAAGGCGCTGTGTTTTCCCCTTCCCCACCGGTCCTGCTTCTCCACTGGCCATGGAGGGGAGGGCCTGGGGGGGAGACCTAGTTCCGTCTGCTGGGGGAGCGGGCCGATGACTCGCAACGCGAGTGGAAGGCGCTCACTCTAGTTCAGGTCTAGGTGGAGTAAACATGAGAGGTACTAGAAGCCTGAGAATGTTTGATGGTGAACCGAGGGGCCTGGAAGGAGCTACAAGGTGGTAGGCAGCTAGCAGGACGGTCGCGGGTTGCGACTGAGTGAACGAGAGCATCCTGAGTGTAAGGATCGTCTAGCAGTGACTCATTTTAAGAGTAGCTGGTACTGCGGTTGGCGGAGTTATGGTGAGTCTTCCCGTCCCTAAAAAATGATGGGGCCTGATGACCAGTGGTGCGGATGTTCCATAATTTGAGACTGAGGAGGTACGTTGGGGGAGTTTAATTGCCTGGTAAAGGACTCTGAAACCAGTAGCGGACGGCCGTCGGTCAAGTTGGCTCGTAAAGTTGCTGTGCATAATACAAGACGTCGGGGGAGGTTCAAATAAAGACGGCGTCGGTAACTTTTGCTAATTATTCACTAATCCGTCGAGCTAAAGAGGGGCGTGAATGGTGTGAATGAAGTTGACTAAAAGTAATTAATAGATCAAGGTACAAGATCGTGGTAAGGATTGTGTGTGGTGAGAACGATTCAACTCGGCTTTGAAATGATTGTAAAGAGGTTTTTAATTAGTGCAATGAGCCAAATTGGCGATTGAATTATGTTTTTTGTATTTTGTGTAAAGTGGGCATTAAATGCAAGTTCCTCACTTAACTAGTTGGTTTTCTTTGCTCGAGAGTGAACCTTTAAGTAACTCCCTATAACCATGTATGGTTACTTGTTAGGAGGGGATTTGCCCCGCAAGTATTGGAAGTATTCAGTATGCGTATTGAAAGAAGTTAATGTGCGACCGGCCTTCAGCATCTTGGGTCTCTTAGTGTAAGAACGGCTCAAGTTCACTGCGCCACTCTGCTCCCTTAAGGGGCAAAGGGCCTTTTGTTGGCACTCTCGAGCAACGAAATGCGAGTAGTAGGATTGATAATAATACTAAGCACTTTGTTTGGTATAGCGGGAGGGTTGTGTGTGTGCGTATCACGAGGCATGGCTGCACCGTCGGATTTTTTGTACCGCCTTAGGCGGGCGGACTTAGTTATCTATTTGACCGAATGAGGTGTCTGGGTAACTGATAATCAAACCACAGTCGAGCTGCGTCAAACGTTAATTACGTAGTTTCGGGAGGAAGAAGAGAAGCGTAAGGATGTTCCACGGGTCGTGAGAAGCAATGGGAACGATAATAATGAACGGTGGACGAGGGATTTAATAAAGTCACTACCTTGTGTGGACAGCCGGGAGGTAGAACCTATTTTAGATTTCTTAATCAAATTGTCCCAAATAACGGATCTACAGAAAGTTCCGGAAAAGTGTTTGTTGGTGGGAATAGCAGTGAAATGTATGGGGCTGTTTGCTAAAGTTTTGGCGGAGATTTTGTCACATGAGGATAGGTGTACAGTGGCTTGTTTTCGACGGAGTGTTTTAAATAGAATTTTTCCAGCCGGAGTTCGTTTCCGATGTGTAAAGCGGTATGTAGAATGTTTCCAAAGACCGAACGAAACCTTTATTGCATTTGTGGAGTCTATTACTGATTATAGTAGGTCCTTGGGAGAGACCAGGGAGGAACAGGACTTGATTGCCTTGATAATGGAAAATATTTCCCCAATGACGAGGGCCAAATGCAATTTATGTGCCTACCCTACGTCCTTGTTAGAGTTAAGGAAGCTGGCAGTGGATCTACAGGGTCGCAGGGAAACGCGAAAAGAATATTTTAAGGAATTCGCTTCGGAAAAGAAGGGTTTGGGAGGGCAAAATAGTGAGCGAAGGTACGATGTGATGTCCGTTGATTTGCGGAAAGTAGAGGAAAAACCGCAATTATTACCGCGAGAATACACTGGTCGACTAGGAAGGTGTGCGAATTGCGGTGGAAAGGGGCACTGGCTAGCAGAGTTCCAGAAGGCCAGAATAAGGGTTGAGGATCGACGGTGTTTCAAGTGTAATAAAACGGGACACCTGAGAGCGCGGTTTCCGGGAAACGGGCCAGGGCTGGAAGGGAGCGTGACCTTGTAGCCCTTGTTTATCCACGAAAGCGCGGGAAAGATCACTCTGGCGTAAGTAACATGATATGGGTGAAGTGGGGGTGTGGGGGAAAATACTTGTGTGAATGGGCATTAGTTGATTCGGGAGCGACTTGGAGTTTAATTAGTGGGAAGTTATGGGAGCGAATGGTAAAATCAGATGTCTCCTTAAAGAGAAAATTGACGACTGGTGATGAATCCCGTTTAGCGATAGCAAATGTGGTTACCTTGGGTAGCAAGGGTAATATTAAGTTACATTATAAAATAGAAGGGTTGTCATGGAATTTCAGTTTCGCAGTTGTTAAAGACCTGAGTGTGGAAGCGGTGTTGGCGTTGGATTTCTTGGGCGTTGTACAGGCAACTGTGAATTTCCGAAGTGGCATTATGTCTTCCGGTTTAATCCACAGATTCAAGTGCGTTTGGGGCAGCGGAAAGGTGTGGTGTCACACGCGGTCTCGAGGGAGGAGAGAGTCAAACAATGCGAATTGGACAGTATTTTACAGGATTATGCCGATATCATTACGGAAAAAATTGGAAAATGCGATGTTATTCCCTACAAGTTATACTTGTCCGACACAACACTGTTCAGGAGTCACCCATTTCAGTGTTCTCCGATAAAGTTGGAACATTTTAGGGATAAGGTGACAAAATTATTACAAGCAGGAGTAATAGTGCCCTCAACCTCCGAATTTTCCTCGCCGGGTTTCTTAGTTTGTAAACCTGGTGGAAAGGATTTCCGTTTAGTAGTAAATCACGCAGAGGGGGAATACCCCAGACATTTAGCAAGGGATGTGTAAGGCATCTGCTCAAGAAGATTTCTGCGGGATTTTCCCCCGTTTTTTCGTGCAGCGCATCATTCATACCTAGGTTGATCCACGGGACCTGCACATCCCATTCATTGTGAATCGGATCGCTGAAAATCCCCAAGGCCGCCTTAAGATTTCTGTTGACACGTTCCACCATATTTCCTTGCGGAAAGTGCGGACTACTGAAAGCGTGCTTAATCCCCCATTCGCTACACATAAGTTTAAAGTCCTTCCCTGCGAAACTAGCAGTATTATCACTAACGAGTTCGGCCGGGGCCCCAAACAACATTGTATCTGACTCGCAGATATTACTGAATCATTTCTGCACGATCCCTTGTTCGTAACTTGATACACAAATGTGTTCAATGTTTTAGAGTCAAACCCTGGAAAATGTATCTTGTGATGTCAACACTGCCATCTGTTAGACTGAGTTAGGTACGAGCCTTCCGCTCGGTTGGAATTGATTTTGGAGGTCCTTTCCGAGCCATGCCAGTCACTACTCGCAAGAGGACTGCATTGAGAGTATATGTGTGTGTGTTTGTATGCATGTCTACCAAGGCAGTACACATTGAAATGGTGACAGATCTTTCAGCAGCAGCATTTCTTTCAGCTCTGAAGAGATTTGTTTCACTCAGAGATGTGCCATCAGATATCTACTCTGACTATGGCACTAATATGGTAAGAGCAAGAAACTACTTGAAGGAGGTCTACCAAGAATTGTTCCATGGTGACAGCAAGTAGCGTATCACAGACAGTGCTGCCAAGCTTGGGGTCAAGTGGCACTTTGATCCTCCAGCCAGCCCTCACTTAAGAGGTATCTGGGAAGCCGCCATCATGAGTATCAAGCAGCACATTAAGAGAGTTATTGGCGCCCACTTATTGACATTTGAAGAGATGGAGACATTGTTGGCTCAGATATCTGCAGTACTCATCAAGACCTATCTGCCCTTAAGTCAGTTGGTTTTCTTGGTTTTTGTTTCTTGCATAAAATAGTTTTATTCAAATTTGGGTTTTGACACACCCTTATACAAATACTATAAAAGCTTCAGCATTATAATTACTGTAAAAAATAGTCACAATATGTATATAAAAGAAACCATATCTTGTATAAAATATATATAAAAAAATTAAAACAACTAAAATTTTGCAATAAGAAAGTCACTAACAGCTGGCACAAAGTATTGAGTTTACTCTTAACTGTACAAAATTTTCAGAAAAATAAAAACAAAGTTCAAGAAAATAATTTCATAAACATTTTACTAAAATCTTTACACTACTTCAAATGTAATATTGTTTCTGACAATAATTGCTAATATTACTACATCATTAACTTTATTGTAGTAATATTGATACTGACAATTATAATACAAGTGTTCAATTACATACAAGTATTATATATATATGTATATACAGTGAACCCTCGATAACTCGGACTAAAAGGGGGGAGAAGCTGTCCGAGTTACGATTTGTCCGTGTTATCGAGGGGCGTCCGGGGAGGAGAGGTAAGCAGTCATTAATCACAAGAAACGTGAGGAAATCAGTACGCTATCATTTCTACAAGCAAAAGAGGCAGCAATATATACTGCTTTGTACATATCAATTTACAGGAGGGGTTAGTGGGGAAATAATCACTGTAACGTAGAGAACTATAAAAGAAAGAATGTCAAACAACCTGGGCCGGCAGATTCTTTTTTATTTATTTTTTATGCTACTTATGGCTGATCTTTTTTTTAATCTGTGCTAGGAGCTGGTACCAAGGCACCCTTCTACCACATAAAAGTTCTCACCCCTTTCTCTCATTTGGCTGGCGACAGTCTGCGTGCGTGTGTATGTGCGTGCGTGTGATAAGCTAGGGTGGTAGAGCACGAGCGGAAGTAGTCAAGGGCAACCGGTACAGTCTCAACAGTAATAAAAACACCGCTTGTGACCACAATCAACTCACGAGATGTTTACGTTAAAAATTGCTCAACATCAGCATGTCACAGTGTCTGCAGACAGCTGTTTGTTTCCTACGAGAAATTGTTATTTTTTCCACGGCCTCTTTGCTAGAATACGAGGCCAGGAGCAACGTAAATCTCAGTCTACATTTCCTACTTTTTTTTTTGTTTAGTTGAAGTTTACGGCCGTGTTTGAAGTGATAATGTGCGCTTGTAGACCTCCCTTCATACTTGCTGCGTCATCATAGATCAGTGACGTCTTTATACACACTTTACACTTAAAATAAATATCACAGATACCATCAACATTAACGGGAACTCAATAAAAGCCCATTCATTTTAATCATTTAACTTTTTCAAAAGCTAGGCCCTCTAGAATGTGTGGCTCGGGGCAAATGCCCCTTTCTGCTCCCCCTTCCCTTTTTTAAATAATTTATTAAGCACTGTTTTTTTTTCGATATCGCGCCTTCGCGCCGGCCTCTAGCGTAGTGGATTAGGCGCCAGTTTACATTGCGAGAGGCCCTGGGTTCGAATCCTTGCTCGGGCATGGATGTTGTGTTGTTCTTTCACCTCACTTCACCCTCATCGGCTTGTAATACGTCGTTAAAGGGCCGTAAAACCCTCTCACCACCTTGCCTACATTGCAATGCAAACCAATGGCTTTTAA